>CAKNYM010052738.1:101065-113055 GCA_932195095.1 Andricus curvator | reverse complement strand
AAGAGGAGGATGATTATAAGGACAAGGAGAAAGAAGATAAGGAGGAGCAGGAGGAGCAAGAGAAGGAGGAAAAGAAAGAGGATGAGTAGGAGAAGGAGGAGTAGGATAAAGAGGAAGAAGATGATGAAGAGGAGAAAGATGTGGAGAAGGAGGAAGATCAGAAAGAGGAGGAGGAAAAGAAAAAGGAGAAGAAATAAGAGGAGGATGAGGATAGGGAGAAGAAGAGAGAAGAGAAGGAGGATCAGGAGGAAAAGAAAAAGGAAGAGTAGGAGAACGAGGAGTAGGATAAAGAGGAGGAAGATAAGGAGCAGGAGGAGGAGAAATATGAGGAGGAGGAGGAGGAGGAGGAGGTTTGAATATAAATTGTCTACTTCTTATAACGCGCAACTTACTGTGGTAATTTGAACCTGTAGAAAATGTTTTATCCATCTGTTTTTTACAAATTGTTCAACTGAAAATATTCCTTACGTAGCTAATCATTGTACCAATAACTCTATAATTTAAAGTATATTTTAAAGCTATAGGGGCAATAAAAATGGAAATTAAATTCCAATCGAAATAAAATTTCGATTACTGATGATTGTGAAGTCTCGTTGACATTTGGACCCCAATGAATTCGAATTTGTCGCCCAGCTGTTGATTTTGACTTGATCCCAGGCTAATCCAGGATTGAAAAGCGTGGCAGAGTCGAGCAGAATAAGTAGATTGTAGAAAGGAGAAAGGAGAAATAGCGTATTCGAGTTACGAGGGTGCCAGAGGGTCGCTGGGAAACGAACGACACTTGACTCCACTTTGCTCCACTTTACTGGAAAAGACACCCGCAATATTTTACATACACAAACTCATTCTCACACACAAATCCACTCCAAACTCAAGAGGGTGCTGTTCGAGTAAACATGTAATGAGGGAAGCTGCGCTGCGATAAACGCTAGCTGGGAAAGTTCATACTTAAAAGGAAATTGCTTCTAATAAAGAAAAAAACTCTCAAAGATATACAGAAGCCACTTTGAAAATTTAAAATCATAATCTCTCTTTATACTTTGATGGATCCCATTACATTATAAGAACTTCCGAAAAAAAATTTACGACATTTTTTATAAAATTTTTTATTTAATTAAAAAAAGGACCTATATATGGTTCTTGAGGAAAGGAGTAATGTGAGGTAGGGGTTATAGACATTCTAGATTGATCTAGAATTCTCGTGTTATTTATTTAAATGACACGTTCGTACCGGAACACTGCTCCGACCCAGGTTGCTGATCAATCTCTCCAGCGGTCACCCCAAGTGAAGAACTTTGGGCCTCTTAGTATCCAAGGTCTTTTGTTTCAGGTGTCATTCACTCTTCTGGTCATTCTTTTTATAGACTATTTGTCGCCACACTTTTCTGTCCTGGCATACTTGTCTAGCTTCCTCCACGTCCATGCATTTTCAGTTTAAAGTACTATAAAATATAATTAATAACCATAAGTTGAACTAAGTATTAAAATAGATAGATCGGCTTTCATATGATTTGATTTCAATTTTAATTTCAGTTTTGTAGTTTTGGAAAATCTTAAATTTTGAAAATGTATAAATAAAAATTCTCAAATTGTAATGATTTTGAAGAATAAAAGTAAAGTTTTAAATTATAAATCTTACGAATTGAAGACATTTCAAATGTAAATATTCGAAATTGCAGAATTTTCATCCACAAAACTTAAACCTTCCATAATTTTTAACTGTAAATTTTCTAAAATGAAAATTCTTCAATTTTCACCCTTAGCAATTTAAAATTCTTTAATTTTAAAGATTTCCAATTGACAACTGTTTAATTTTAAACATCTATGATTAAAAATTCATACATTTTTCTAAATCTTCCTAATAGACGAAATTTTGGATGTAAAACATCAAAATTACAGAATTTTCAATTATAATACTTAAAACTTGCATAATTTTTAATTGTAAATTTTCAAAAATAAAAATTCTTCAATTTTCACCCTTAGCAACTTAAAATTCTTTAATTTCAAAGATTTCCAATTGACAACCGTTTAATTTTTAAGATCTATAAGTAAAAAATCGTCAATTTTTCTAAATATTCCAAATTGAAGAAAGTTTGGATTTAAAACATCGAAATTACAGAATATTCAATTCTAAAACTAAAACTTGCATTATTTTTAATTGTCAATTTTTTAAAATAAAAACCTTTCACTTTTGAAGTTTTACAATTTGAAATTCTAGAATTTTGAAGATCACATACAAAAATAATTTTATTCATAACAAAATGTAGGTTTTTCAAGATTGCGAAGAAGAATTCAGAAGTTTTTCAAGAATTTTCAATTTTTCTTATGATTTTTTATTTTACAACCTTCATTTTAGGAGAATATTTAAAAATGCTTCAAAACATTTTAAAAATAATCAAAAAAGAATCTGGAAAATTTGAAGGCATTTTTTTTTAAATTTGTGGAATTTTTAACATTTTTTAGGAAAAATTAGAATAATTTTACAAGATATTTAGAAAATTGATTGAATTTAAAAAAAAATATAAATTTCAAAAAATTTGAAACAAAATGTAGACTTTCAAAGATTTCGAAATTGAATTTTCAAGCTTTTTGAATATTTTAAAAGATTTTAAGATAATGAAAAAATTCTCTTAGATTTCTGGGAATATTTCAAGTAATTATTTATTTACAAAATTAATTTCCGAATATTTATAAAATATTCATATATTTTTTTCAAACCTCAAAAAGTCTTAGATATTTGCTGAACTGCTTGAATTTTTCCTAGAACTTTGTAGAATCCTACGAAATAAAAAACAATTTTAGAAATTTTCTAGATACTTTTTCGAAATTTCTGAAATCTTCAAAAATCTTTTTCAATTTTTTTTTTCTCGAGAAAACTAGAAAAACTATATTTATATTACCTCAAAGCAAATGAACAAAGAAAATAGGAAAACAAGTATTTATTCGAAATTTCTATTTTGTGTTAAAAATCACATTTTCCTTCAAATTATAATTTGCCTACACATTTTTTTAATTCTGGACTGAAAAATCTTTTTTGTTTGCAAATTCAATATTTTGTTGAAAATTCGTCTTTTTGGTTGAAAAATTTATCGTTTTTGGTATAAATTTAATCTTTTTTTTATAAAAATTGCAAATGTTTGGTTTGAAATTAAAATCGTTTTTGGCTGAGGATTGAACTATTTTGTTAAAAATTCGTCTTTTCGGATGAGTTGAAAGCATTTTGATTTAAAATTAAAAACATTTCTAAGTTTAATTATCAACTATTATATTTTTTGTTGAAGATTGATCTTTTTTTGTTGAATATTCAATTACTTGGTTAAAAGTTAAACAACGTATTTTCTTGTGTTGCAGATTCATTTTTTTATTTTTTTAGTTTAAAATTCAATTCTTTGTTTGAAAATCTAACCATTTTGTTAAAAATTTCTTGTTTTTTTTTTTTTGCCGAAAATTAATCTTTTCGGTTGAAAATTCATCTTTTTGGTTAATTATTTAAATATTTTGTTGAATTTTCTTGTACAGATTCAACTTTTATTTATTTAAAATAAAATAAAATATTTTTGGATTGAAATGTCATATTTTTTAGTTGAAAATCAGTTCAACTAATTGGTTTCAAATCCGCATATTTTCTTGAAAATTCGTCTTTTTATTTTCCGGTTGAAGTATCAACTATTACATTTTTTTTAATTCATCATTTAATTTATCATTGAGTTTTCAAGTTATAAAGAAGAATTTTTGAAAAAAATGTTGATTTCACAAGACAAAAATATGCATTTTCTACCCAGAAGATGAATTTTCTACAAAGAAAAAGACACATTTTCAACCAAATAAATGAATTTTCAAATAAAAAAGATTAATTTCCTACTGGAAAAGAATAATTTTCAACAAATACATGAATTTTTTCACCAAAGAAAGATTTTCTACCAAAAAAATTAAATGTCTATCAAAAAAAATTTCAAAAAAAATGTTAAATTGGAAAAAAAATTAATTTGTGATAAAGAAAACTGATTTCAACCAAAGAAATGAATTTTTAAACAAAAAGATTAATTTTCTAACAAAAAAAAAGAAGAATTTTAAATGCAATACATGAATTTTTAACTAAATATTTTAATATTTAATAGAATTTTCAGTTTAATAGTTATATTTCTAAACAAAAATTTGAATTATTCACTGAGAAGAATAATATTCTACCATAAAATACATAGTTTCAACAAAATAGAGAAATTTTTTAACAAATAGTTGAATTTTCAACTGAAGAAGATTGATGTTCTACCAAACATGAAATAGTAAAATTTTCAGTTGAAAAAAATTAATATTCAATAAAAAAAAATAATTTTGAAGCCAAACAAATGAATTTTGAACCAAAAAGATTAATTTTCTTCCAAAAAGGATTAATTTTTAACAAAATACATGAAAATAAAGTCTCGAAGAAGATTAATTTTTCTATCACCAAAGGCAAAGTTTCATCAAAATAGAGAATTTCCAAGCAAATAGTAGAATTTTAAACTAAAAAATATTAATTTTCTTCTAAAAAAGGATAATTTTCAACAAATGCATGAATTTTTTACCAAAGAAAGATTTGCTACGAACAAAATTCAATGGCTTGAAAAAAATTTTCAAACAAAAATTTAGTTAAATTTTTTATTTAAAAATTAATTTGTGATAAAGAAAACAATTTTCAACCAAAGAAATCAATTTTTAACCAAAAAGATTAATTTTCTAGCAAAAAAAAGAGGAATTTTTAATGAAATACCTGAATTTTTAACCAAATATTTTAATGTGTAATGGAATTTTTCAGTTGAAAAAAATTATTTTTCAATAAAAAAACTGATTTTCAAGCGAATCAAATGAATTTCGAACCAAAAAGATTAATTTTCTACCAAAAATGTTTAACTTTTAACCATATACATGAATTTTCAACCGAAAATGTTAATTAGTCTCCAAGAAGATTAATTTTTCTACCACAAAAGACAAAGTTTCAAAAAAATACCGAATTTTCAAAGAAATAGTAGAATTTTCAATTAAAGAAGATAAATGTTCAACCAAACATGAAATAGTTAAATTTTCAGTTAAAAACATAATTTAAAAAAACATTAATACTCCAATTAAAATTAAAAAAAAGAAGATTTTTCAACTAAAATGATGAATCATAAAAAAAAAATTAATTTTGAGCAAAGTAGTTCCACTTTCAACTAAAGTGTTGAATAATTAGAATCATTTTACAAGACATTTAGGAAATTTATTTAATTTAAAAAACAAATTAGAAATTTCAAAAAACTTGAAACAAAATGTAAACTTTAAAAAATTACGAAATTAAATTTTAAAGCTTTTTAAATATTTCAAAAGTTTTCAAAATAATAAAAAATTTCCTTAGATTTCTAGGAATATTTAAAGTGATTATTTATTTTTAAAAATTAATTTCCGAATATTTATGAAATATTGATACATTTTTTTCAAACGTCAAAATGTCTTAGATATTTTCTACACTGCTTGAATTTTTTCTAAAACTTTGTAAAATCCTACAAAATAAAAAAAATCTTAGAAACTTTCTAGATACTTTTTCGAAATTTCTGAAATCTTCAAAAATCTTTTTTAATTTTTTTTTTCTCGAGAAACCTAGGAGAATTATATTTATATTTCCTTGAAGCAAATAAACAAAGAAGATAGGAAAACAAGTATTTATTCGAAATTTTTATTTTGTGTTAAAAATCACATTTTCCTTCAAATTATAATTTGCCTACCAATTTTTTTAATACTGGACTGAAAAATCTTTTTTGTTTCCAAATTCAATATTTTGTTGAAAATTCGCCTTTTTGGTTACAAAATTCATCTTTTTTGTTATAAATTTGATCTTTTTTTTATAAAAATTGCAAATGTTTGGATTTAAAATTAAAAACATTTATAAGTTTAATTATCAACTATTATATTTTTTGTTGATGATTTATCTTTTTTTGTTGAATATTCAATTACTTGGTTGAAAGTTAAACAACGTTTGTTAAAAATTTCCTTGTGTTGCAGAATTATTATTTTATTTTTTTAGTTTAAAAGTCATCTCTTTTTTCGAGAATGTAACCATTTTGTTAAAAATTTCTTGTTTTTTTTTGGCCGAAAATTAATCTTTTCGATTGAAACTTCATCTTTTTGGTTAATTATTTAAATATTTTGTTGAATTTTCTTGTACAAATTCAACTATTATTTATTTAAAATAAAAATATTTTTGGATTGAAATGTCGTATTTTTTAGTTGAAAATCAGTTCAACTAATTAGTTTCAAATCCGCATATGTTCTTAAAAATTCGTCTTTTTATTTTCCGGTTGAAGTATCAACTATTACATTTTTTTTTAATTCATCGTTGAGTTTTCAATTTATAAAGACGAATTTTTGAAAAAAATGTTGATTTTACAAGACATAAATATGTATTTTCTACCCAGAAGATGAATTTTCTACAAAGCAAAGACAAATTTTCAACCAAATTTTTCAAAAGAATTTTCAACTAAAAAACATTAATTTTCTACTGAAAAAGAATAATTTTCAACAAATACATGAATTTTTTCACCAAAGAAAGATTTTCTACCAACAAAATTAAATGTCTATCAAAAAAAATTTCAAAAAAAAAGTAGTTAAATTGAAAAAAAAATTAATTTGTAATGAAGAAAACTAATTTCAACCAAAGAAATGAATTTTCAACCAAAAAGATTAATTTTCTAACAAAAAAAAAAGAATTTTCAATGCAATACTTGAATTTTTAACTAAATATTTTAATGTTTAATATAATTTTCAGCCTAATAGTTAAATTTCTAACCAAAAAGGTGAATTAGTCTCTAAGAAGATTAATATTCTACAAATCTTGCTTTAAAAAAATAAATTCTCAACAAAAAGTCATAAAGACGAATTTTTGAAAAAAATGTAGATTTTACAAGACAAAAATATGCATTTTCTACCCAGAAGATGAATTTTGTACAATTTTTTACCAACGGAATATTTTCTACCAAAAAAATTAAACGTCTATCAAAAAAAATTTCAAACAAAATTTAGTTAAATTTTTTATTTAAAAAATTAATTTGTGACAAAGAAGACTAATTTCAACCAAAGAAATGAATTCTTAACCAAAAAGATTAATTTTCTAACAAAAAAAAAGTAGACTATGTAAAATACATAGTATTGAAGATTGATTGATGTTCAACCAAACATAAAATAGTTCAATTTTCTATAAAACAAACTAATTTTTAAGTCGAACAAATGAATTTTGAACCCAAAAGATTAATTTTCTACCAAAAAGGATTAATTTTTAACAAAATACATGAATTTTCAACCGAAAATGTTAATTAGTCTCCAAGAAGATTAATTTTTCAACCACAAAAGACAAAGTTTCAACAAAATACAGAATTTTCAAGCAAATAGAATTTTCAACTAAAGAAGATAAATGTTCAACCAAGCATGGCATAGTTGAATTTTCATTTGAAAAAATATTTTCAAAAAATGTTAATAAACCAATTAAATTAAAAAAAAGAAGTCTTTTCAACTAAAATGATGAATCATGGAAAAAATGAATTTTTAGAAAAGTAGTTCCACTTTCAACTACAGAGTTGAATAAATAGAATTATTTTACAAGATATTTAGAAAATTTATTTAATTAAAAAATTATAAATTTCAAAAAACTTGAGACAAAATGTAGACTTTTAAAGATTTCGAAATTAAATTTTTAAATATTTTAAAAGGATTCAAGATAATAAAAAAAATTTCCTTAGATTTCTGGGAATATTTGAAGTGATTATTTATTTATAAAAATTAATTTCCGAATATTTATAAAATTTGTAAAATCCTACAAAATAAAAAAAAATCTTAGAAATTTTCTAGATACTTTTTCGAAATTTCTGAAATCTTCCAAAATTTGTTTAAATTTTTTTTTCTCGAAAAACCAAGGAAATTAATATTTATATTACCTTGAAGCAAATAAACAAAGAAAATAGGAAAACAAGTATTTATTCGAAATTTTTATTTTGTGTTAAAGTTCCACTTTCAGCTAAAGAGTTGAATTTTGAAGCAAAAATGTTTTTCTGTCGCCATTCACGATCAGCAAAAATTTTTAAAACTCAATAAAATAGTTCTCAAATCATATAAAATTTTATGTAAAATCCATCAAAAAATATCGGAAAATGAACCCAGTTTTTTTCTAAAGAAAGGGTAATTAGTGCGCGCTCGGCGCGCACAATGTTCTAATCTTTCTAAATAACACTACTACTTCAGAAAATTTATATTTCTA
Source organism: Andricus curvator (assembly GCA_932195095.1). Lineage (NCBI taxonomy): Eukaryota > Metazoa > Arthropoda > Insecta > Hymenoptera > Cynipidae > Andricus > Andricus curvator. Next base: position 104,795 of record CAKNYM010052738.1, on the reverse strand, counting down.
AATAGCCCTATATTTTTAAATAATAGTATACTTCTAAACCCCATTATGCTTCTAAAAACGGAAATAGACTCCATTAAAGTCAAAAGCGTGAGCCCCAAGGCCTGAGGCGAACGTGTCCGACAATAGAGCAGAGGGCCTTAATGGGTTGGAAAAAAGGCGTAAATGCATCGGGGCCTGAGGCCCATTCGAAGGGGCCTGACAGCTTATCATTCGGCAACTGGCAGCTCGCATGACAACTGTCGTATCGGGATGAAAATGAGAGCCAACTTTCTTTTAAGACTAACCGACAAAAATAAAAAAAGGGTAAAAATTCCAACCGCAGACACCAGTCACGTGTGCCACTAAAGAGAGTCTCTTACAATTCAACAATCACCAACTTCCAATATAATCTGACGGGTCACCGACAAACGATTTTCAAGAAATGATACTTTGCATTTCTTTTATCAAATTTCTTGCTCATTCAACGCCAGAATACCTGGGAAGAATAATGGTGTAATAATGGTCATTTGAGCAATATACGTATATTGAAAATAAAATAAAATTATGTATAAGACTAATTTGAAGTTCGCGGCTGTGGCTTATTATTTCGTCCGTTAAGAAAATAAACAGTAGGCATGAAAACACGCGAGGCTCTTTCGGAACTAGACCGGCATCAGAAATTATAGGCAAGTAGCCAAATCGTTTAAAAAATTTTAAACCACAAATCAGAGGCGTCACGCGCTGTGGCGTGGGACTCGTCTGTTGATTAATTAATTGCTTTTTATTCAACTAGAAAAGAACAAACTCAGTTTTCAAATTAAAAGATTAAATTAACTCGATAATTTCAGGAGACGCAAATTTAAAAAGTCAACATTTCTGGATTATTTATTACAATTAATTAATCAAATAGTTAAAAATAAAGAATACAATCAAAAGTAATTCGAGTTAGTTATAATTCATTGTTAGTCACTCTAAACCAGACATGCCCAACTCGGGGAAATTCCCTGCGAGAACACATGTTTCCCGTCCCCTACTCTTTCTCCTAGAGAGCGAGAGAGGTGGTAGACGCATGCGCGTAGCAGACGCGTACGTCCGAGAGTAGAGATTCTCCCACGCGTCTACCACCTCTCTCGCTCTCTAGGAGAAAGAGTAGGGGACGCGGAACATGTGTTCTCGCAGGGAATTTCCCCGAGTTGGGCATGTCTGCTCTAAACATAGAAGAAAGTGTTTTCAAAATGCGAAACAAAATCAAAATTTTAAGTTATCTCGAGAACGGTGAGAGAGACGCGAAAACTGACAACATTTTCAGGGTCTTCTAAAGGGTTCGATCCTCGGCAACCTCGACGTAATCCAGTATACAGATTTTCGAAATTAGAAAAAATAAAAATTTTGAATTATCTCGACAACGGTCAGAGGTACGTGAGAACTAAGTAAATTTTAAGGTTTTTGCGGAAGGGATTTGTTTTCGACCAACTCGAACTAACCCAATAAAAAGTTTTTCAAAATTCCAGACAATAATACAAATGAATTTTTTCACAAAAAGTTGAATTTTCAAACCAAAAATATGCATTTTCCATCAAAATAATTAAATTTTCGACCCAAAAAAAGACGAGAAGTGAATTTTCAACTTTAAAACACATATTTTCTAACAAAAATGGAATAGCCACATTTTCAGCAAAAAAATTAATTTTCAACAAAGAAACTAATTTTTAACAGAATAGTTAAATTTTTAAGTAAAGAAACTTATTTTTAACTAAAATAATGAATCTTTAACCAAAAAAATGAATCTTCAACCCAAGAGATGAATTTTCTACCAAAAAAAGATACATTTTCAACAAAATAAATGAATTTTCAACTCGATTTTCAACCAATCATATGAATTTTCAACCAAGAAGATTAAATGTCTATCAAAATATATACATTTTCGACGACAAATATAATAGTTCAATTTTCAGTTAAAAAATTAATTTTTAATTTTATAAACTATTTTTCAATCACAGAAATTAATTTTCAACCAAGGATATTAATTTTTTTTTAAATACATGAATTTTCAAACAAATTTCAAATTTGTAAAGGAATTTTCAAACAAAAAGGTTAATTAGTCCAGAATATTAATCTTCTTGGTGAACAATTCACCATTTTGTTTGAATATTCATTTATTTTGTTGAAAACTATAAAAATTTTCAACTTAATAGCTGAATTTTCAAGTGAAGAAATTAAGAAAATTCAGTTTCACCAAAAAAAAAAAAGGAATTTTCAACAAAATAGTTAAATTTTTAAGCAAAAAAATTATTTTTGAACTAAAATAATTAATCTTCAACAACAAAAAAATGAATTTTTAACCCATTAGTTGAATTTTCAATTGAGGGAAAGTATTTTGTACCCAAAAAAAAACAAAAACAAAATAGATGAATTTTCAACAAAATAGTTCAATTTTCTACCAAACAAATGAGTTTTTTACAAAAAAGAGAATTGTTAAATTTTAAGTAAAAAATCTAATTTTCAGACAATAAATTAATTGTCAACCAAAAAGATTAATTTTCTACCAAAAAACATCAATTTTTAACCGAATAAATTAATTTTCCACGAAAAAAGTGAATTAGTCACCAAAAAGATTAAGATATTCTACCATAAAAGACACCGCTTCAAAAAAAAATACAGAATTTTCAATATAAATGTTAAATAAAACATGGAATAGTTAAATTTCCAATTAAAAAAATTAATTTACAACGAAAATTTCAACAAAATAGTTGAATTTTGAATTAAAAAGTTATCAAATCAAGATATGTTGGGACAAAAATCCTGGAACCAATGAAAAATTGACAGAATGATTTGAGCAAGAACTTATTTGAATACCTTGTAAATTCCACATTTTTCTGTTTTTCTAAGATGTATTCATCTCGATAAATGATAATTTTTAATAGAGCTAGCGAAAATAACCGGTTGGGGTAAGTTTTGGTTTTCAAAATTATTATTTAAATGTAAATAGTGCAATAAAAATATGGAACAATGTTTACTTTCCATTTATTGTAAAAATACCATTTTGACTGTTATTCAACAATAATCTGGAATTTTTCTCAGTTCAATCATGAACATAAATAATGGGACATATTTCTTAATCTTGAAGGTTAAAAATAAAATTTGTATACAAAAATAAACAAAATATTGGAAAATGAACCGAGTTTTTTTTTCTAAAGAAAGGGTAATTATTGCGCGCGTAGCGCCCACAATGTTCTGGTTTAGTAAAAGCAACTACTCCGCCACATCCTTTAGTAAAAGATACTACTCTGCCTTATCGTTTAGCAAAAGAAACTACTCTGCCTCATCATTGAGTGAAAGGAACTACTTGCATCATTGTTCAGTGAAAGCAACTACTCTGCCTCATTGTTTAGTAAAAGGAACTACTCTGCCTCATCGTTTAGTAAAAGAGACTACTCTGCCTCATCGTTTAGTAAAAGGAACTACTCTGCCTCATCGTTGAGTGAGAGGAACTACTTGCATCATTGTTTAGTAAAAGCAACTACTTTGCCTCATCATTTGGACTTTAGTAAAAGCAACTACTCTGCTACATCGTTTATTGAAAGAGACTACTCTACCTTATCGTTCAGTAAAAGGAACTACTTTGCCTCATCGTTGAGTGAAAGGAACTACTTGCATCATTGTTTAGTAAGAGCAACTACTCTGCCTCATCATTTGGACTTTAATAAAAGCAACTTCTCTGCCTCATCGTTTAGTAAAAGGAACTACTCGC
>CAKNYM010052738.1:10730-100229 GCA_932195095.1 Andricus curvator | reverse complement strand
GAGAAGAGAATCGTCCATGCGACTAAATGCGCAGTAGGCACTACGTTTCCGCTTTGTGTATTCTACTAAACGAGAATCGTCCATGCGCAGTAGGCACTACGACACTACGTTCCTGTGAGTAGTAATAGAGAATAAACAAGCGTTTAGTACAAATATAAACTCTATCTTAGTCTGTCCATCATATACTACTCTGTTCAGTAGCTCTCACCCTTTCTAGGATAATATATTATCTGAAATAATAGAAAAGAACAGCAATGAGGATATTTTTGATAATTGATGAAAATTCATATCTGAAATGATGACTCTTCAACAACAAAAATTACTTTTTATCAAACTAGTTCAACATTCAACCAAGTAGTTGAATTTAAAAAAAAAATCATAGTTGATATATCAACCAAAAAAGATTTCAATTTTAAATCAAAAACAGTTGAATTTAACCAAAAAATACGGATTTTCAACCAAGTAGTTGATTTTTTTAATAAAAAGATAAATTTTCAAACGAAAATGGAATAGTTCAATTTTCATTTAAAAATTAATTTTCAATCAAAATAAATCGAATGTTCAACAAAATAGTTCAATTTTAAACCAAAGAGATGAATTTGCCATTGAAATGACGAATCGTCAAACAAACAAAATTAGTTCTTCACAAACTAGTTTCACTTTCACGCAAATAGTTGAATTTTTACCCAAAAAAAGATGAATCTTCAACAACCAATCAAAAATATTTTTTATCAAAGTAGTTCAACTTTCAACCAAGTAGTTGAATTTTCAACCAAAAAAGATTTTAATTGAAAATAAAAACAGTTGAATTTAACCAAAAAAGTCGAAATATCAACAAAATCGTTGAATCCTCAATCAAAACAGATTAATTTTGGACCAAACAGTTGCATCTTTAAACAAAAAACTGAACATTTCTATCAAGAAGATTAATTTTCTGCCAAAAAGACGAGTTTTCAACTAAAAATATAGAATGGAAAAATAAATATTCAACTGGAATAGTTAAATTTTTAGTTGAAAAATTAATTTTCAAACAAAAAAAAAAAAACAACGAATTTTCAACTAAAATGATGAATCTGGAAAAAAAAAGATTTTCTCAAAAAGTGGTCCAAACCTTCAACCAAGTAGTTCAATTTTTAACCATTAAAGATGAATGTTTAACTAATAATCTAATAAGTACATATTTCAGCCGAACAACATTTTTAATTTTATATAAAAATAATTGAATTCAACCAAAAAAGTCATATTTCTATCAAGAAGATTAATTTCCTACCAAGAAAGACATATTGTCAACAAAATGCATGGATATTCAACCAAACAGTTGAATTTTCAACTAATAAAAATTCATTTTTGATCAGAAGAGAAATAGGTAAATTTTCAGTTGAAAAAGTTAATTCTCAAATGAAAAATACGAATGTTAAACAAAATAGTTTGATTTAAAAAAACATTAATTTTCAGCAAATTAGTTTAACCTCTACCCAAGTATTTAAATTTAAATTTTTAATAAAAAACAGTTTAATTCAATCAAAAAAATTAATTTTCAATCAAACAGTTGCATTTTTAACCAACAAAATATGAAATTTCTACCAAAGAGATGAATTTTTAACCAAAAAGGTGAATTCACAACAAAATACAAGAATTATTAATCAAATAGTTGAATTTTCAACCAAATAGTTTAATCCTTAACCAGAAAAACTCAATTTTCAACCCAAAATGGAATAGTTACTTTTCAATTTAAAAAATGAATTTGTAATCAAAGAAATTGATTCTGAACAAAAGAGTTCAGTTTTTAATCGAACTATTTTGAACTGAAATCAAGAATCTTCGATCATAAAAATAAATTTGGAATAAAGTACTTCAACTTTCAACCAAGTAGTTGAATTTTCTACGCGAAAAGATAAATTTTTATCTAAAAATGGAACAGTTAAATTTTCTGGTTAAAAAAAAAATTAATTTTGACCAAAAAAACGTATTTTCAACCAAAAAGAAACATATTTTCAACGATATAGTTTAATTTTTAACCAAGGAAATGAATTTTCTACCAAAATAGTTCAATTTTGAACCCAAAAAGACGAATTTTCAATAAAACAGTTGAATTTTCAAAAAAAAAATACTTTTTAGCAAAATTGTTGAATTTCCGACGAAGTAGATTAATTTTTAACCAGATAGTTAAATATTCAACTAGAAACATGAATTTTCAACAGAGAAGATTAATTGTCTACGAACAAAAACAAATTTCAATCAAAATACATGAATTTTCAACTGAAACAGATCAATTTTTAACCGAAAATATAATAGTTCAATTTTCACTTTGAAAATTAATTTTTAATAGAAATAAAAAAAAATTTAAGAAAATAGTTGAAGACTTTTGAATTACATATAGGTCTCCCGCAATTTTTAAATTAAAATATAAAATTAATATTAATACAACATTTTTGAATGTCATAGTATTTTTTGTCTGAAATAATAGAAAAGAAAAGCAAGGAGAATATTTTCGATAATTTATAAAAATATTGACAATTAATATCTGAAATGATGAAGTTTCAACCAAAAAAATTAATTTTTATCAAACTAGTTTAAAATTCAACCAAACAATTGCATGTGTAACCAAAAAAATGTCATGTATACTAAGAAGATTATTCTTTTAATGAAAAAAGACGAATTTTCAATAAAATAAAAGATTTTTAAACAAATAGTTGAATTTTTAACTAATAAAGATCAACTTTGAACCAAAAATTAAATAGCTAAATTATCAGGTGAAAATTTCATTTTCCAAATAAAAAATACGAATTTTCAACAAAATAGTTCAATTTTCAACCGAAGAGATGAATTTTCTACTAATATGCTGAATTTTTAACGAAGAATGTAATAGTTGATATTTCAACTAGAAAATATTTTATTTTCTAACCAATTTTCTAGAAAATAGTTGAATCCTCAACCAAAACCGATTAATTTTCAACCAAACACTTGCATTTTTGACCCAAAAAACATTTCTACCAAGAAGATTAATTTTTTACCCAAGAGTGACAAATTTCCCACAAAATACAAGAATTTTCAACCAAATGATATTGACTTCTCAACTAATAAAGATCAACTTGAATTAAAAATAAAATATCTTAACGATTAGGTAAAAAATCTAGTTTAAACTAAAAATTACGATTTGTCAACCGAAGAGATGAATTTTTAACTAAAATGATGAATCTTCAACCAAAAAATCAGTTTTTAACAAAGTGGTTCAACTTTCATTCGAATAGTTGAATTTTCAATAAAAAAAGATGAATTATGTCAAATATTTTTTTTTTTTCTGACAAAAGATCTCCTTTCGCTCCGCTGGGAATCGATCCACAGAACTACTGATTTCCGGTCAGGTGCTTTCCCATTAAGCTACTAGAGAGATCGAGAGAAGAAACTTTTATCAGAAATACACGCATTATTTTGCTAGATGGTACAAATCAATTTTCTCAAGGAATCTGTATTATCGAAAGGAGAAGATCTTTTTTCAGAGAAAAAAAAAATCAGTTAAAATAATTTTTCTTTCATAGTTCCATCTAGTCTGAAAAGACGTTAAATATTTTCTGTTATTCTCTAATGATAATACAGATTCCTTGAAAAAATTGATTTGTACCATCTAGCAAAATAATGCGTGTATTTCTGAAAAAAGTTTCTTCTCTCGATCTCTCTAGTAGCTTAATGGGAAAGCACCTGACCAGAAATCAGTAGTTCTGTTGTTCGATTTCCTAGCGGAGCGAAAGGAGATCTTTTTTCAGAAAAAAAAATATTTAAAATAATTTTTCTTTCATAGTTCCATCTAGTCTGAAAAGACGTGAAATATTTTCTGTTATTCTCTAATAAGAATACAGATTCCTTAAAAAAAGATGAATCTTCAACCAAAAAAATAATAATTTTCATTAAAGTACAGTACGGGATACGGTTGGTTAGGGTTCGGGATAGAATCGGTTTTTGTCCAGAACTACAAAACGCTAAAAATTAGTAGTATGAGTCAGCCCTCAATTAGATACAAATTTCTACGTGTATTTCTTGTTAAGTTTTGAAAAATTGACATTGTGCAAAATGGATATTTCACCGTCAGATTATAAATCAAATGTAATTTTTATCTTCCTCTAAATTAAACGATTGAACCACATATCTCCACTTTTCACATGATCAGTTCAGGACCAATAATTTCATGCCAGTTGGCTAATGAATCACCGAGTGACCACAACAATTTCAATTTTGCACTCGAGTGCACAATCCCCAAAGACCTGCACTCCTAATCGCCGGATCATCGTTGAATCATCTGAAATCTCCCAAAATTCGTGCCCACGACCCACCCTCAAAGTTTCCCAATATATAACGCAAATTCTGCAAAGTGCGGCGAATCCGTAGTGGATAAGCAATAGCCATGATTGCCCTTAAGCACGGACGAGCATCAGTGCCAATAAAAACGGTGTCATCTGGGATGGTGCGCACGTGCCGTGTTTCTCCAGACCCTTTCCACGGGATCTTTTGGGTGCAGGAGTATGCCAACCGATATTTATTAGCCATGCTATGAGGCGTGGGGGTGTAAGTGAGGGGATGGTCGGTAGTTCCGTGGCCGTGCGGTATAGAGACGTTGAGCGTAAGAGCAAGAGGAACGGAGGAAAGAGGGTTAGGGAGAGAGAGAGAGAAATGTAGCACGTCCACCCCAACTCTCGCACCATATATCTTGATTTCACGACCCTTCGCATGGGTATAGGTATCAGGTTCCACACAAATCGGGAAACTCCCGATCAAAGTCCGCGTGCCGGTTTCCCGTAATCCAAAGCCATGGGAACACTGGGAACTAGGCGATGGGTAGCCGCCAATAATCATTGTAAATTACCACACATCTGTAAATTACCACACATCTGTAAAGTACCACACATCTGTAGCATGTTTCGGTCGTTAACGCGACGCGATTGGTTACCTACAAACGCCTCGTTTCGAGGACAAATTTCGATTGCCTATATGCATGTCGTATTTACGCTGATTACAATTTCTAGTGTCCCACGTTCACATTATCATCATCATTGGGTGATTGGGGGCAGTGCATAAATTACCTAAAGTTGTTTTCGGAAATTTTGAACCTCGTACCCTTTTCATAGGGTCCGCAACTTTCGACCTTCTGTCAAAACTTACGGAGGGATCTTACGTAATTTTTGCAGATTACATTTTTTTTGTGAATTCATTTAGGGTCATCTAAGAATTCTTTTCTTGGGTTAAAAATTTGTTTTTTTTTTGTGTGGGGAAAATTACTTTTTTAACTTAAAATGTAACTGTTCCATGTTTGGTTGAAAATTTATCTTTTTTCGCTGAAAATTCAACTATTTGGTTAAGAATTTATGGATCACGTTGAAAATTTGTCTTTTTTTATAAAAAAATAAATTTTTTGTTTAATATTGTTTGGTTGAGACTTAATCTGTTTTAGTTGAGTATTCAAGTATTTTGATAACAATTCGCGTTTCTTGGCTCAATTCAACTTTTTTTTATTTAAAAAAAAAAATAAAAATAAAACTCTTTTGGTTCAAATATTAGCTATTAAATTTTTTGTTTAAAATTCATCTTTTTAGGTTTAGAATTCAACTCCTTGATTGAAGTTTGAAAGCTTTTTTTTTTTTCTTAATAAAATTAAAGTTTTGAAATTTTGAAAGTTTGAACTGAAAATTTAACTATTTGGTTTAAAATCCAAATGTTTCGTTGAAAATTATCTTTTCTGTGGAAAATTATTCGTTTTAGTTTGAAATTCAATTACTTGGTTGAAAATTTTGTCTTTTTGGCTTGAAAATTCCAAATTTTGGATGACATGATTTTTTATTATTGACTGTTTGAAAATGTATCTTTTTTGGTTGAAAATTGATCTTTTCGGTAGGAAATTAATCTTCTTGATTGAAAATTCAACTATTTGGTTAAAAATGTATATATTTTGTTGAAAATTTATCTTTTTTATTGAAAAATTAAATTTTCTTCTACATATAAGACTTTTTGTGGAAAATTCAACAATTTTGTTGAAAAGTCATCCTTTTTGTTTCAAAATTGAACTGCGTTGTAGAAAATTCGTCTTTTTGGCTTGAAAATTCAACAATTTGATTCACATTTTTTTATTTTGAGACTAAAAATTTTGTTTTACTGAAAATTGAACTATTTTGTAGAAAATTTCTTTTTTTGGTTCAAAAATTAATTTCTTTTTGTAGAAATTTAATCTTTTTTGGTTAGAAATACAACTGTCTGGTTAAAAATTCATCTATTTTGTTTAAAATTCATCCTTATAATAGGAAATTAATCCTCTTGGTTAATAATTTAACTATTTGGTTAGTAATTTATGCATTTTGTTGAGAATTTCTCTTTTTTATAAAAAATAAATTATTTTGGTTAAAATTGTTTGGTTGATACTTAATCTGTTTTAGTTAAGTATTCAAGTATTTTCATAACAATTCTTGTTTCTTGGCTCAATCCATACTTTTTTTTAAAATAAAAAAAAAAAAAAAAAAAAAAAAAAACTTTTTTGGTTGAAATATAAACTATTAAATTTTTCGTTGAAAATTCATCTTTTTAGGTTTAAATTTGAACTCCTTAGTTGAAGTTTGAAAGATTTTTTTTTTTTTTTAATAAAATTAAAGTTTTGAAAGTATGAAATGAAAACTTAACTATTTGGTTTAAAATCCAACTGTTTGGTTGAAAATGATCTTTTTGGTGGAAAAACATTTGTTTTAGTTTAAAATTCAATTACTTGGTTGAAAATTTGGTAGAAATTTTGTCTTTTTGGCTTGAAAATTCAAAATTTTGGATGACATTTTTTATTATTGATTGTTTGAAAATGTATCTTTTTTGGTTGAGGATTCAACTATTTCGTTGAAAATTTATCTTTCTTAAATTTCTTAGTTTAAACATTCAACTATTTGGTTGAAAATTCAACTATTTAGTTAAAAATATATGTATTTTGTTGACAATTGGTCTTTTCGGTACGAAATTAATCTTCTTGATTGAAAATTCAACTATTTGGTTAAAAATGTATATATTTTGTTGAAAATTTGTCTTTTTTATTAAAAAATTAAATTTTCTTCTACATATAAGACTTTTTGTGGAGAATTCAACAACTGTTACTGTTTCTCATGAATTAATAATGTATTTCAACCCTCAACCAAGTGGTTGAATTTTCAAGCAAAAAAAAAAATTAATTCTCAACAAACAATGCAATAGTTCATATTTTACCTAAAAAAAGATTTTAATTTTGAATCAAGAACAGTTGAATTATTTATTGAACCAAAAAGGACGAATTTTTAAGAAAATAGTTGAATTTTCAACCAAAACAGATTATCTTTCAACCAAACAGTTGCATTTGAAAAAAATTAAAATTCTGCCAAATAGATAAATTTTCAAATCAAAATGAAGAAATTTTCAACAAGAGTTGAAATTTTAACCAAGAAAGATTTTTGAATCAATGAAGAAAAATTTTTTTATCAAAAATGTTGAATTTCCAAACTAAAAGGACGAGTTAAATTTTTAACAAAAACGTTAATTTTCAACCAAACAATTGAATTTTAAATAGCTAAATTTCTAGTTTGAAAAAATAATTATTAACCTGAAAAGATGAATTTTCAACCAAAACAGATTATCTTTCAACCAAACAGTTGCATTTGAAAAAAATTAAATTTCTACCAAATAGATGAATTTTCAAATCAAAATGACGAATTTTCAACAAGAGTTGAAATTGTAACCAAGAAAGATTTTTTGCTCCATAAAGAAAATATTTTTTTTATAAATGTTGAATTTCCAAACTAAAAAGACGAGTTGAACTGTTAACAAAAAAGTTAATTTTCAAGCAAACAATTGGATTTTAAAACAACTAAATTTCTAGTTTAAAAACTTAATTTTTAACCTGAAAAAATGAATTTTCAACAAAAACTGTAATAGTTTATATTACAAAAAAAATTTAATTTAAAGTCAAAAACAGTTGAATTTGATTAATAAAGACAAATTTTCAACGAAATATATCAATTTTCAACAAGATTTTACATTTTCAACTAAGAGGATTAATTATCTACCAAAAAAGACGAATTTCTAACAAAAATACATACATTTTCTACTAAAAATGGTAAATTTTTGACTAAATACGAAACAAATTATCAACAAAATAGTTGAAATTTCAACCAAACAAATGAATTTTTAAATAACTAAATTTCTAGTTTAAAAAATTAATTTATAACATGAAAAGATGAATTTTCAACAAAAACTGTAATAGTTATTATTACAAAAAAAAAATTTAATTTGAAGTCAAAAACAGTTGAATTTAATTAATAAAGACAAATTTTCAACGAAATATATGAATTTTCAACAAGATTTTACATTTTCAACCAAAAGGTTTAATTTTCTACCAAAAAAGACGAATTTCTAACAAAATACATACATTTTCTACTAAAAATGATACATTTTTAACTAAATACGAAACAAATTATCAACAAAATAGTAGAAATTTCAACCAAAACAGATGAATTTTCAAATCAAAATGACGAATTTTCAACAAGAGTTGAAATTTTAACCAAGAAAGATTTTTAAATCAAGAAAGAAAATTTTTGTTATCAAAAATTTTGATAAAAATTTTGATAAAAATTTTGATAAAAATACCAAAAAAGACAAATTTCTAACAAAATACATAAATTTTCTACAAAAAACGATAAATTTTTAACTAAATACAAAACAAATTATCAACAAAATTGAAGAAATTTCAACAAATTGAATGAATTTCCAATAAACAATGTAATAATAAACAATAAACCTAAAAAAAGATTTTAATTTTGAATCAAGAACAGTTGAATTGAACCAAAAAGGACGAATTTTTAAGAAAATAGTTGAATTTTCCACCAAAACAGAATATCTTTCAACCAAACAGTTGCATTTGAAAAAATAAATTAAATTTCTACCAAATAGATGAATTTTCAGATCAAAATAACGAATTTTCAATAAGAGTTGAAATTTTAACCAAGAAAGATTTTTGAATCAATAAAGAAAATTTTTTCATCAAAAATGTTGAATTTCCAAGTTTACCAAGCCTTTTACAAAACCGTTGAATTTTCAATCAAGAAGATTCATTTTGTACCAAAAAATACGGATTTTCAACAAATTACATCAATTTTCAAGCAAATAGTTGAATTTTTAAACTTGAAAAGATCAACTTTAATCCAAAACTGTAATAGTTAATTTTTCATTTAAAAGAATAATTTACAATAAAAAAAGCTAATTTTTAATTACGAAAACGAAATTTTCTACAAAAGAGTTGAATTTTCAGTCGGAGAGTATGAATTTTCAACAAGAAGCTCACTTTTAACCAAACAGTAGAATTTTCAAACTAATAGTTAAATTTTTAGTTTAAAAAATTAATTTGTAACCTAAAAAGATGAATTTTCAACGAAAAACGTAATAGTTAATGTTTGACCAAAAACGATTTTAATCTGAAATGAAAAACAGTTGAATTTAACCAATAAAGTCGAATTTTCAACAAGACAGTTAGATTTTCAACCAAAAGAAATAATTTTCTACACATAGACGAATTTTCAACAAAATACATGAATTTTTAACAAGATTTTAGAATTTCATCTAAAAGGATTCATTTTTCACCAAAAAAGACGAATTTTTGTTTCAAAAAAAGAAACAAATTCTACAAAACAGTTGAATTTTCAACAACAAAGTTAATCTTCAACCAAACAATTGAATTTCGAAATTTCTAAGTTTTTAGTTTAAAAAATTAATTTTTAACCTGAAAAAATGAATTTTCAATAAAAACGGCAATAGCTAATATTACGGCAAAAAAATTTAATTTAAAGTCAAAAACAGTTGAATTCAATTGATAAAGAAAATTTTTCAACAAGTTTTTACATTTTCAACCACAAGGATTAATTTTCTACCAAAAAAGACGAATTTTTAACAAAATACATAAATTTTCTACTGAAAATGATAAAGTAGTTTAACTTTCGACCAAATAAATGAATTGTCTACCAGATTGTGGAATTTTCGAGCCAAAAATACGAATTTTTTACAAAACAGTTGAATTTTTATAAAAAAATTTCAGTTTCAGTCGAAACAGATGAATTTTTAACCAGACAGTTGTATTTCTAACCAAAAAAGATGAAATTCCTAAAAAAAGAAATTAATTGTTAAAACAAAAACACAAATTTTCTACGAAATAGTTAAATTTGTAGTCAAAGAAAATTTTTAGCCTGGAAATAAAAAAATGTCAATTAAATTATTGAATTTTCAAGCCAAAAAGACGAATTTTCTACAAAGCAGTTGAATTTTGAAACAAAAAGGATGAATTTTCAGCAAACTTGTTGAATTTTCAACAAAAAGTCTTATATGTAGAAGAAAATTCAATTTTTAATAAAAAAGATAAATTTTCAACAAAATATATACATTTTTAACCAAATAGTTGAATTTTCAATCAAGAAGATTAATTTCCTACCGAAAAGACCAATTTTCAACAAAATACATATATTTTTAACTAAATAGTTGAATTTTCAACCAAACAGTTGAATGTTTAAAATAAGAAATTTAAAAAAGATGAATTTTCAACGAAATAGTTGAATCCTCAACCAAAAAAGATACATTTTCAAACAGTCAATGATAAAAAATAATGTCATCCAAATTTTTGAATTTTCAAGCCAAAAAGACGAAATTTCTACCAGATTTTCAACCAAGTAATTTAATTTTAAACTAAAACGAATAATTTTCTACAAAAAAGATCATTTTCAACCAAACAATTGAATTTTAAACCAGATAGTTAAGTTTGAAGTTGAATTTTAAACCTAAAAAGATGAATTTTTAACCAAAAATGTAAGAGTTAATATTTCAACCAAAATAATTTATTTTTTATAAAAAAGACAAATTCTCAACAAAATGCATAAATTCTTAACCAAATAGTTGAATTTTCAACTAAAAAAATCAATTTTTAACCAAACATGGAACAGTTACATTTTCAGTTAAAAAAGTAATTTTCCACACAGAAAAAAACACAAATTTTCATACAAAGAAGAGAATTTTTAATATAATAGTTCCAATTTCAAACAAACAGTAAAATTTTTTGCCAAATTCTTAAATTTTTGAGTCGAAAATACGAATTTTCAATAAAATAAATAAATTTTGAAACAAATAAGATAAATTCTTAACCAAAAATGAAATAGTTAACTTTTTCATCTAAATTGTACAAAAATCGCGTAAATTTTATGATATAAATTTGGAAAATCTTCAATTTCAAAGATTTCAAAATAAAAATTCTTGACAAAAGTTAAGATTTTTGTCGAATTGAATTTTGTTTGTTTAATTTTTTTAACTGCTTTTGTCGTTGTTAAAGAATAGATATTTTTATTGAAAATTAATGCATTTTGTTACAAATTCGTCTTTTATGGTGAAAAATTCTTCTTCGTGGTTGAAATTCATCTCTTTTGTTGAAAATGTAACTATTTTGTTGAAAATGAGTTTTTTTTCTTCGTTTGTTGAGAAGTTTTTTTTATAACAATGTAACTATTCCGCTTTTGGCTGAAAATTTATATTTTGAATGAAAATTGATATTTAATATTGGAAAATTAATCTTCTCGGTTGAAAATTCATCCTTTGAAAAATTAAACTACTCAGAAAATTAAACTACTAGGTTAAAAAATTAACTCTTTCGTTAAAAATTCATATTTTTGGTTCAAATTTGAATATTGGTTAAAAATTGAACTATTTTTATGAAGATTCAACTTTTTGGTAAAAAACTAACTTTGATGTTAAAAAATAATATTTTTGTGTTGAAAATTCAACCCTTTCGTGTATAGTTCGTCCTTTTGCCCTTAAAATTGAACAATTTTATTGAAAATTGATTTATTTTGTTGAAAATTCGTGTTTTTTGGTAGAAAATTAAACTTCTTGCTAGAAAATGTATCTTTTTGGTAGAAAATTCATTTTTTTCAAGATTCCTCATTTTAGTTCAAAATTCGTCTCTTTGATTGAAAATGTAACCATTTTATTGAAAATTCTTGTCTTTTTGTTGACATTTTATTTTTTTAACTAAGGTTCTAACTATTTCATTTTTGGTTGAAAATTGATATTTTGTATTAAAAATTGATCTCTTCTAGTTGAATATTCATGTATTTTGTTAAAAATTTATCTTTTTGGTCAAAAATTTATCTTCTTGTTTTAAAATTCATCTTTTTTAGTTAAAAATGCATTTATTTGCTTCCAAGTTAATCTGGTTTTGTTGAGAATTCAAAAATTTGGTAGAAAATTAAACTATTCCGTTGAAAATTACCTTTTTTGTCAAAAATTCATATTTTTGGATTAAATTTAACTATTTGGTTAAAAATTAAACTATTTTTATGAAAATTTAACTTTTTGGTAGAAAACTAATTTTTTGTTTTTTAAGTCATATTTTCGGGTTGAAAATTTGACCATCTTTTTAGATAATTCGTTCTTTTGGCTTTAATATGCAACAATTTCATTGAAAATTTGTCTTTTTTGGTAGAAATTTAATCTTCTTGCTGGAAAATTCATCTTTTTGGATGAAAATTTAACTATTTGGTTAAAAATTCATCTCTTTGTTCGAAATTTGTAATTTTTCATTGAAAATTGATCTTTTTTAGTTGCAAAATCATGTATTTTGATGAAAAATTGAACTTTTTTGTGGGATAATAGTTTTTTTCTTTACATAAAAATTAACTTTTTTATCTGAAAATTTCACTATTCCATTTTTGGTGAAAAATTTATCCTTTATAGGTTGAAAATTCATATATTTTGTTCAAAATTCGTCTTTTTAGTGAGAAAATAAATCTTCTATGTCAAAAATTCAATATATATTTCGAGTTTAAATCTTCGGAATTTAAAGTGTTCCATATTGCCCCAATATGGTATTTACATTAATTTTATTTTGGAAAATTCATTCCATCATTATTACCCTTTTTTCGTGAAAAATCACCCACTTTCCTATGTTTTGATATAATTTTGGGCTTTGTTACTTTTCGGGGGTGTAAGAAAAAACACGGATTTTAGCGAATGGGTCGGGGGGGGGGGTCAAAATAGCAAAAAATTCGTACCGTATTTTATCGACATGTGGCGTGAATTTCCAAAAAAAATTGAACAGGTGGAAATTTGGAAATGGAAAATGGGAAGTGGGACGTGGGAAAGTTACGAAATGGTCCTCCAGGATTGGGTAAGTAAGCTTTTAAAAAAGGGTCCCGAAACACTTCACTTTCCTCAAAAATCTGCATTTTCAAGGAACCTTCTCGACTCTGTCAAAAATCAATCTCAGTTTACGTCGAGACTTTGAATAGAACACTTATGTTGACGTAGCAGAGTTTCGAACTTTTGAAAAGTTCTGTTCTTCGTCAACACCATAAAAAATCACTTCCCGGAAATAGCTATAAAAAATCTAAAGCTGAATCCTTGTATACGCGATAAATCACTATTCCTCGTTATAGTAGTTAATGATTTCGGTAGCGAGCAAAAATCGATTAGTTGACCGCGACGATCCATATGTTCCCCAAATCGGGCAAGCTGCAGCCATACCATAGGAAATACTTCAAAGCTCTTTCTTCTTATTATTTTAATTATATAAAACTAGCATTATTATAGATTGCGTTTAAAATTAATATGTTTAATACAAATTAAAAACAAGATACTTATATTTAAAAAAACTATTTAAAATTTTAAAGGTACATTTTTTAAACAAACTTAAAACAGTCAAATTGTGCAACAACATTGCACAAGAAGGCTTAAAAAGTATGTTCTTTAAAAAACCGTTTTTAAGTACAAATACTCAAGAAAGTCAATTCGTGGTGGAAAAAATTTTTACGAGAAAGTACAACATTTCTACAACTGTAATTTTTTGTTAAAACATGACTCAAAAAATACATATGAATACAAATAGCTACTTTTTTCTTTTATTTTCTTGTAGAGAGGTAAAAAAATTAACAATTTTTAATTTGACGTAGATTATTGTAGAAAATCACAAATTTTTACAAAAAATACATGATTTCACAAAAATTGAAATATTGGGAAACTGTACTTGAAATTATGTTACATATACTGATAGTTTATTGTAGTAATGTACAAATTTAAACAAAGAAATATCAATTTTTACAAACAATACCCAGGCGGAAATATTATATATAGTTTATATATAGTGTGAAGTATTATATATAATATTCATTTGTTTTATATAAAAAATGTATAAAACAAATGAATATTATACATAATACTTCACACTATATATAAACTATATATAATATTTCCGCCTGGGTACTTTTAGGATTGGAATCAACGTTTCGACTTGTACTTTACTGTCAATTTTTGTAGGGTATTTAATATATAAGTTTCTTCAAAAAACTAAAATAATTATTTAAAAATATTATATACTTTTACCAAGAACTTTACATGACGTTTCTGAATCTGTTCCTTTACCAAAGTTTAAGATTTAAAGAAATGTAAACGTTCGATTGAAACTTTATAAACAATTCTTAATTCTAAAACAATTTCAAATTATTAGATTTATGAAATTAATATTAATAATTAAATTATATTCTCTTATTCAATTCCAGATCCTATTCAAATATTGTTTCAATCTAAAATATGCCATTTTTAACCATTTAAATTGAAATTTTTGTAATTAATGCATACATTTTTTTGGATATTTTGCAATATTTTACTTTTTATTTCAAAAGAGCAGTTATGAATCATATATTATAAACTTAACAATTTTAAACTGAATTATTCAAAATAGAAAGACCTAAATCGTTAATATTCAGAGAGTTAACTTAAATCTTTGAAAGTTACAATTTTGATTGTCATATTTGAAAAATGTTTATATGTAAGTGAAATTATTGAATTTTGATGCATAAATAACAATTGAACAATTATTACTTGGTGAAAAAATTGAGTTAGTTTAAGAGATATTCACAAGTTTTGAGAAGATCTAAACTTAATTTAAAACTGGGAAAGATTTCGAAAAATAAAAAACCAAATTTAGATTTTTGAAGATTTCGAAATAAAATTTTGAAGCTTCTCAAGAATCTTTAAAGGTTTTAAGAGAATAAAAAAATTGTCTTAACTTTGCAGGGAAAATTTTAAATGATTTTTTTTATTTTGAAAAATTAATTTTAAGAGAATATTTAAAAAGATTATAAAAAATTTTTTGAATAATAAATAACAATTATTAATTTGGAAAATAATCAAGTCAGTTTAAAATATATTTAGATTTTTGGAAAAGATTCCAAATTAATTTAAAACGTGAAAAGGTTTCAAAGCATTCAAAACAAAATGTAGATTTCTGAAGGTGTCAAACACAAAATTTATAAGCTTTAAAAGCATTTGGAAAGGTTTTATATGAATAAAACTTTTGTATCAAAATTACTGGAAGAACTAACAATAATTTTTTGTTTGAAAAATTAATTTTAAAAGAATATTTAATAAGATTTCCAAAATTTCCATAAAAGAATCTGGATGATTTTATGGTAATTTTTTTTACTTTTGCAAGATTTTCAAAACATTTTAGGAAAAATTTGAGTTCCAAGATAATAAAATTATTACTAGATTCCTGGAAAATTTTTAAATTATTTTTTTCAAACAAATTTTTAAGGGAATATTTACAAAGATCGCGAAACAAATTTTAATGTATAAATTAATGTTTCTAGCTTGAAATTGCTTGAAATATAATTTTGAAAATTTTTTGATTAATTCTTCAATTCATAGCATTGAAATTGATAGCGTGGATTTATATATTTTTTTAATATTTCAACTATACAATCTATAAAAGTTGAAATTTTTGCAGTTTAACGGCTTTCAATTTAAAAAAATTTTATTGAAATAAACATAGTTGCACTTCTAACCAAAAAAGAGGAAATTTCTACAAAAAGAAATTAATTTTCAAACTAAAAAGAGGAATTTTCAAGAAAATAGTTGAATTTTCAACAAAGTAGTTCAACTTTTGGCAAATAGTTGAATTTTCTACCAGATAGTTGAATTTTCGAGCCAAAAATGCGAATTTTTTACAAAACAGTTGAATTTTCATCAAAAAATTTCATTTTCTATCGAAACAAATTAATTTTTAACCAGGCAGTTGTATTTCTAACAAAAAAAGATGAAATTCCTACAAAAATAAATCAATTGTTAAACCAAAGAGACCAATTTTCTACAAAACAGTTAAATTTTCAGTCAAAGAAAATTTTTAGTCTGGAAATAAAAAAATGTCAATCAAATTATTGAATTTTCAAGCCAAAAAGACGAATTTTCTACAAAGCAGTTGAATTTTTAAACAAAAAGGATGACTTTGAAAAAAACTTTTGGAATTTTCCACAAAAAGTCTTATATGTAGAAGAAAATTTAATTTTTTAATAAAAAAGACAAATTTAAAAAATATATATACATTTTTAACCAAATAGTTGAATTTTCAATCAAGAAGAATCATTTCCTACCGAAAAGACCAATTTTCAACAAAATACATATATTTTTAACTAAATAGTTGAATTTTCAACTACAGCAATAAAATTATTATTAGATTCCTGAAAAATTTTTAAATTATTTTTTTAAAACAAATTTTCAAGAGAATATTTACAAAGATCTTGAAACAAATTTTCATGTATAAATTCATGTTTCTAACTTGAAATTGCTTGAAATATAATTTTGAAAATTTTTTGATTCATTCTTCAATTCATAGCATTGAAACTGATAGTGTGGATTGCTACTTTTTAAAAATATTTTAACTTTACAATGTATAAAAGTTCAAATTTTCGCAGTTTAACGGCTTTTAATTTCAAAAATTTCAATTGAAATGTTTTAAAGGCTTTCATTTTATACGCGAAAATTATTGAGCGTTTGAATTAACATTTTTTAACTTTAATTTAGAAAGTTTAAAATTCATAAGTATTCCACTTTTGAGTTTTAATTTTCGGTTCAGTTTTCATAACTTCAAATGAAAAAAATTTTATCTTCCAGAGTTTGAATCCTTTATTTTCAATGACAGTGTCTAATTTTTTCTCAACTGTTCAATTTTCATTTGCAGTAAAAAAGTTGTTTTTTTTTCGACCTAGGATGACAAATATTGAGAACATTGCAATGAAATAATTTTAAATGACATATATGGCGTTCAATCGATTGCTTTATGTTTGTAGAAAAAAACTTCAAACGTAACGTTTTTTTTTTTTTTTTTTAAGAACGATTATTCAGTATTGTCTTTCAATATTTTACCGTTTTTTTAAAGTTTGAACATAGAAGCTTTTTTGTAATACCGATCATGTACACATCCTGATTTAAAATTGTCTCATTGCAATATTCTCAATATTTGTCACCCTAGGTCGAAAAAGAACAACTCTTCGGATGCAAAACTTGTAAATTCCTGTAGATTCTTGTAGAAAATTAAAACTACAATAAAATACAACAATGTACAAAAAAATACAAAAAAGTACAAAATTCGTCTCAATAATAGAAAAAAGTTTCCTGTAATTTTTGTTGTAATTTATTGTATTTATTTGTAGATTCCTGTGAAAATAGTTTTAGTTTTTTTTACTTTTTTGTAAAAATTTTTCCACCAGGGTGTGTAACATAATTGCACACAAAAAATTTGTAATGAGAGAATTATTTTTTCAAATAAGATTGTAAAACGACTCATTAGAGACAGCCTTTTAGGTCTCCTCTTCAGGGAAATTTTAATAGGAAACTGATAGGGAATATTTGTATGTTATACCAATAATAATTGAAAAGCAGAATTCAATTTGAAGTTTATTATCAATTCTTGAAAATTAACTTCAAATTAAATTCTGCTTTTTAATTAATATTAACATAACACACAAATATTCTCTATTATTTTTCTATTAAAATTTTCCTGAAAAGAAGACCTAAAAAGCCTCGAAAAATGTTTATATTTGAAAACATATTTCTCTTATTTTACCTCTTTTTGTGGAATTATGTTATACAAATGACTTTCTCGAGTATTTGTTTTTAAACACGGGTTTTTAAAGAACATTCTTGTTTTTAAACCTTCTTGTGCAATTTTGTTGCACAATTTGACTGTTTTAAGTTTATGTATGTTTAAAAAAAGTAATTTCAAATATTTTGTGGATGATTAAAAATCAATCTATTTTGATTATTATATTTTCCAAATAGGAAAAGTAACAATCGAAACAATTTTTAGTGTATTTCCGAAAACATTAATATTTGAAACATATTTTCTACAAAAATTATTAAATAAAAAAAGAGTCCTTTCAATAAATTGAGGTGAAAATTATTAGCCCTCAATTAAAAAAATTCATACAAAATTCATAAGCGAACCCTGCATATTAGAACAAATCATGAGTTCAGTGTCTTTATTTAATAATTTTTTTTTGAAGATCAAAAAGAAATGTAGTTTATCATGAAAAATTGCATGCAAAAATTGCATAAAAAAATTGAACAATTAAAAAACCAGACTTCCAACCCACATCACTTTTTCGGCTCATTAGAGACAAAAATATACTATAAGGTTTGAATGAATAAAATTTTTATGCTAGTTAAAACTCACATAATACCTGCAAATAAAACCAGAGATGTTTTTTATAAAAAAATTTACTTTGTCTAATTTTGTATTCACAAGTGAAAAATTGATAAACGTTAAAAATAATTTTTTATAACAAGAATAAAAGAAAACAATTTTAACACAAAAAATGTAGCTAATCATAAATTTAGTTTTGTTAATTAAAAAGACTCTCTACTATGTGTAACTTATCGTCTAATAATGTAAGTTATATTAATTAATTAATTTTAATTAATTTTAATCAAATTCGTTAAAAATCATAATTTTCAAAAACCAATCTATTAAAAAGGAAAAGAAAAAATCTTAAATATTAACTCCCTGTGTATAAATGTACACATTATAATTCTTCAAGGCATATTATCATCAGCGAATAACAAAAAGTTTTAACGTCTTTTCAGACTAGATGGAGATATGAATTAAAAATTATTTTAATTAATTTTTTCTGGAAAAAGATCTTCTCCTTTCGCTCCGCTGGGAATCGGACCTCAGAAATTCCGATTGCCGGTCGGGTGCTTTTCCATTAAGCTACTAGAGAGATCGAGAGAAGAAACTTTTTTCAAAGAATACATTATTAAAATACATTATTTTGCTAGAATGTACAAGTTAAATTTTTCAAAGAATCTGTATTATCATCAGAGAATCTTCTCTCGATATATCTAGTAGCTTAATGGGAAAGCACCCGACCGGCAATCGGAAGTTCTGAGGTTCGATTCCCAGCGGAGCGAAAGGAGAAGATCTTTTTCCAGAAAAAATTAATTAAAATAATTTTTAATTCATATCACTATCTAGTCTGAAAAGACGTTAACGATTTCTATCATTCTCTGATGATAATACAGATACCTTGAAAAATTTAACTTGTACCATCTAGCAAAATAATGCGTGTATTTTCTGAAAAAAGTTTCTTCTTGATCTCTCTAGTAACTTAGTGGGAAAGCACCCGACCGGCAATCGGAAGTTCTGAGGTTCGATTCCGGCCACAAATAGGGGCCAAAACTTAAATTAAAAGATGAACAATCATTAACTTAATGAGAAAATATTATTTTTATGAAATGATTAGTGAACCAAAAAAAGGAATTTTGAACTTATCCACGGTAATTAGGATAAGTTTTAAATTCCTTTTTCTCGTTCACTAATCATTTCATAAAAATAATAATATTTCCTTATCAACTTAGTAATTTTTGATCTTCTAATGTAAGTTTTGGCCCCTATCCGTGGCCGGAACAATATTAATTTTAAGTTTTAAATATTTAAAATACTCAATTTTAAATATTTCAAATAATTTGGTTTGCAATGCCTAATCTTAAAATCTTTGAATTTTAAAGGTTTCAAATTTTTTATTTTATAATATTAGATTGTTCAGAAGGCTTTATGTAATTAAAAAGTTAAATAAATTAACAATAATTGACAGAAATAAACTTGTAGATTTAACTATTTAAAAACTGTTACAGATTAAACTATTTTTAAATTTAAACATTAAAAATTGTAGTATTTACAGTCGAAATAGTTCAAAATTGTATTAAATATATGCAGGAATCATCACAACAACTGGTTTTCCTTCCCCAAGCACAGACATTTTCAAGGGTGGCGATTCGTCTGACGATTTCAAATTCCCGATCAAGTTTTTCAATTTTCCCAGTCAACTAAAAGTAACATATTAATATTTGCCGCAAAACGCAAACATTTATTTTAATTCATGACGTTCATTCTGAACATCCTTTAACACAACAAGCAGAAAATTGCAAAAACTAGTTAAACTTTTAGTTGGAACAATTAATTTTCAACAAAAAAAAACGGATTTTCAACAAAAAAGTTGAATTTTCAATCAAAGTGATGAATTTTCAAATAAAATTATGAATCTTCAAGGGAATAAATAAAAAAAAAGTTTCAACTAAAATTATGAATATTTAACTGGAACACTTGAATTTTCAACCAAAAAGATGAATTTTTAAACCAGAAGATTAATTTTCAAATAAAAAGAATGATTTTTTACAAAAAATACAATTTTTCAAGAAAATACATGAATTTTTAACAAAATAGTTGAATTGTTGATTAAAGAAGACAAATCTTCAACCAAACAGTTGAATTTTGAACCAAACAAAAAATAATTTTCAACCGAAAATGGAATAGTAACATTTTTAGTAAGAAAAAAAAATTAATTTTCAACCAAACATAAGAGTTTTCAACTAAAACAATGAATATTCAACTGAAACAGTTGAATTTTCAAGCAAAAAAAGTAATTTTTACTAAAAAATATAAATTGTCAAACAAAACTTAAATAATTGAATTTCAATTTAAAAAAATTAATGTTTAACCAAACAAACGAAGTGATGAATTTTCAAATAAAATTGTAAATATTTAACTGAAATAGTTGAACTTTAAACCAGACAGATGAATTTTTTACTGAAATGATGAATCTTTAACTAGAATAACTGAATTTTGGACCAAGAAGATGAATTTCTACCAAAAGACGAATTTCCAACTAAAAAAGATAATTTTTTTACCAAAAATTGAATAAATAAATTTTCAGGTAAAAAAAGAAAGTTCAAAAAAAGAGAAGAATTTTCAACTAAAATTATGGAATATTCAACTGGAATAATAGTTACATTTTCATTTAAAAAAAAATGATTTTCAACCAAAAAACATTCAAAGAAAAAGAATAGTTGAATTTTATGCCAAAAAGATGAATTTTCAGTCATAAAGATTATTTTTTTACAAAAAAAGTCAAATTTTCCAGAAAGTACATAAATTTCCAAACAAATAGTTTAATTTTTAAATGCAAAATATCGATTTTCAACGAAATAGTTGAAGCTTCGCCAAAAAAAGATGAATTTTAAATTAAAATGATGAATCTTCCAAGTGAGAGTGATAGTGGGACAGAGGGTGACGAATTAACAAGTAAAAATGCTAATTTCCGTGGGATATTAGAAGATGACCCTCAGTTAATTTTGATTGTTCTGTACCTAAAATACTTTAAGTAATTTATTTAATAAATTACACGTTTTTCATACAAAATTATAGATAATGAAATGGATAAATTGATGAAAAAACTTCACCACATTGGCAAATTTGTTGATAACAGCACTCTCAGCTCGCGTAAATTATTACAAAACATTTATTTAATTTTTTTCATGAACATATTGCTTAAAATGTGTTGTCTCGAAAAAAAGTAAATAAACGTTTTCAAATAATTCCCGCGAGACGAAAGTGCTGCCGTCAAATTGCCACTTCATAACCTCGAAATCCTACTACCGATTGGCCCGATTGGGAACGATTGAAACTTTGCAACACTCAATCGTTCCCGATCGTGCACACACGATTAAGAAACACGATTAGAAACAATTCAAATTTAGTTCTATCGTTTTGAATTATATTCAATTAATTATTTCTAGAAGGGATCATTGTCACATCGTTAAATAACACGATTTTTACGTACCGTTAACCCACATACTTTGGACACTTCATTCAGTATACCGCCTAGACCAACATTCTATTTTTTGTACTAAAAATTTTTGTTAAATTATAACAAATTTAATTTCCAACCTATAAACACGTGAGCGCCATGTGTTTCACAAACGAAAACTGCAGAGGGCGCACTGCAGGCAAGTCTATTTACTCAATTCAATCCGATTGGAAACAATTGACACAATTAGCAACAATTCAAACCGATTCAACTTTTGATCACTCTTAATCGTTATAAATCGAGTCCAATCGATTATTTCTAGAAGGGAGAATAAACGTGAAATCCTTGTATAGCCAATGGCTTCATTACTTGGGGGGAGGGGGTAAAAAAATCCAAAAATTGGTAACGTAGTTTATGGATGACCCCTGGTGTGAAAAAATCTCAAAGCGTACAGAATTTCGGTGAACATCAAGTTGTCGAAGTTAGGTCACACAGGCGTGGACACGCTTGGTAGAACGTGCTGCTATTTAGCAGCCCTTGATACAACCAGTGATTTACTGCCATCATGCTGAGGGTGTAACACTGTAACCCTACACGGGGCGAGGTTATGTATATAGTCAATGTAGTGGGCTTGTATAAACGTATAATATTGAGGGTAGGTGGTCGATGACCATCTGAACGTGTGGGTGTATTTATGTTTGTCGTGGTGAACGAGGTTGGTGGTCCACCAAAGAATCCGGGATTGAGGGTAGCCCACCCTTAGACTTATACTCTATAGGGGTGGCCTAGAGAGTCTCTCCCTGCAGCTTGCATTAATGACTATTTTATTCGGCACATCAACTTCCTATTTCACCACAGCCTCAGACTGAATACCGTGACTTCCGCTCAAGAGACACTCCTTCAAATTTTACGCATAAGGCTCAGTTTTATTGTCGAAATGGGGCACGAACACATTGCGAGGATGCTATTGAAACTTTTCAGAACTTTTCAGACGATTATTTATTGTTGGCTACTTTTATATTGTAGAGGCAGGATCGAGGTTCAATGGAGATTATTGTTCGAAGGCTCTAGAAGTATTCCAAAGATTTTTGGAATAAAAACATAAACACATAAATGTCTTTTATTTGGGAATGGATTCTTAGATGTAGGGTGAATCGGTCTAAGATTGTAGGGTGCGCTCATTTAGGTAATAAATGATTCAATGGAGTATGTATTGTACAATCTTGTTGGTGGAGTGGTCTTGGCTTTAGGGTCAAAAATATTTGAATTTAATTAGTTAATAATTAAACCAAACGTTTTTCGAATAAAATTCAGAAACAAATCTGTCCCGATTCGACAATTGGTCGATAGAATTCGACAATATTTGAAATTATGAGCGCTTGAGCTCTAAAATTTTAATTGGAATCAAAGCCATGTTAAAGGCTTTCAAAATGAGCTCGTCAAATCTCGTATAATGCAATATGATATGAAGTTTAATTTGATATGATGGAATAAATTCTTCCATTAAAAATAAGAATTAAAAAATAATCTCGATCAGAAAATAAATCTCCTGTCATTTCCCGATCATAGAAAATCCCCGACCTAGCAAATACCCTTCAAGAAAATGAAATCAAAAGCAATAGCACTAGGTAAACAACGCAACAGACGCTCAACGCCCAAAAGGGTCAAACTGCGCCGTGCTACGGGAAACGTTTACGGCGCAGGATCATGCGCGGTGCTACGCAAAACGTTCACTGCGCAGCAACGTGCGCAGTTCTACGCAAAACGTTCACTGAGCATTTATTGTCTTCAGCTATTGACGCAATTCTATGAGCCTGTATTCTCAATTCTTTGATTACTCATTTCCGAAATTCTATTTCACAAATCATATAAAAGGTCGTTTACCATGAAATAAAATCTGAAAGACTTTTCAATATAACTTATCAACTATTTGCTTGAATCCATTTTCTTAAAAACTATTTTACATTGACTGTCACTTAAACTTTGAAGAAATGTTTATTATTGATTAGAAAAGATTGCTTCATTTTGTAATACTTTTCCATGAGAATTAGTAGACTTATTCCAGTGACTCTGTTTGTAAAAATGATTTGAGTTTTCTTCTTTTATTCAATCAAATTCGCTGAAATCATCAGACTTTTCTCTCTATCTAGGATCCATAGAATTTTCACTTAAAATTTAAGAAACTCTTTTTTTCCGTGCAGAGAAGATTCAGTACACATTACGATTGAGATAGAATTAAACAAGGTTTTAAATGACTAAGATTTATCTGTAATAAAAGGCAAAGGTATCATGCTATTAGGACCTGACTCACATTTTTACGATTTTTTAGGAGAAACAAGAATTGAATATTTTTCACCCAAAAAAGACGAATCTTTCATAAAATATATGAATTTTCAAATAGAAAACATCAATTTTTAATAAAAAATATCAATTTATAAACAAAAATCGAATATTCACATTATTAGTTAAAAAAATTATTTTTCAACCAAAAAAAGAAACGAATTTCCAACAAAATAGTTAAATATTCAACAAAATAAATGAATCTTGAAGAAATAAATTTTCAACAAAAGAGTTTAACCGAAAACATGTTTTTTTAACCTGGAAGATTAATTAATTAATTTTCTAAAAATGTAATATTTGAATTTTCAAACAACGAGGTGAATCTGCAATAAATATGAATTTGAAACCAACTACTTTAACTTTTAAACAAATAGTTGAATTTTCGACTGAAAAATATGAATTTTGAACCAAATAGTTAAATTTTCAACGAAAAAGATGAATTTTCCAGCAAAAAGTATAATGTTCTACAAAAAAAAACACGAGTTTTCGACAAAATTGTTGAATTTCAAATCCAAAAAAACGTATTATCTACAAGACGGTTGAATTTTCAACTCAAAAATATAATTTTTCAACAAAAAAGTTAATTGTCTACCAAAAAATAAAATTTTCATAAAAATAATTTATTTTTCTGCAAAAAAGTTAATTTTTAAAAGAATAGTTTAATTTTCTACCAAATTGTTGAATTTTCCACTAAACCAGATTAATTTAGACCCAAACAGTAGGATTTTTAAATAAAAAGGATGAATTTTCAACCAAGAAGAATAATTTTCAACCAAAAAAGAAGAATTTTGAACAAAATACATGAATTTTCAAATACAAAAGATCAATTTTCAATAAAAAATATCAATTTTCAACCAAAAGTGGAATAGTTAGATCGTTAGTTAAACAAATTATTTTTCAAACAAAAAAAATTAATTTTCAACAAAAGAGTTCAGCCCAATAGATGATTTTTCAACCTAGAAGAATAAATTATTAAAAATAGAATAGTTAAATTTTCCGCCAAGAAAATGAATCTTAAAAAATATGAATTTTTATTTAGTTCAACTTTTAACCAAGTAGTGGAATTTTCAACTAAAATATATGAATTTTAAACCAAATAATTAACTTTTAAAAAAAAAAGATTAATTTTGCAGAAAGAAGATTAATATTCTATTAAAAAACACAAGTTTCCAACAAAACACATTAATTTTTAATAAAATTGTTGAATTTTGAAGCCAAAGGGCCGAATTATCTACAAAACGTTTGAATTTTCAACCAAAAAATATAATTTTTTATCAAAAAAGTTAATTTCCTACCAAAAAGTTTAATTTTTAATAAAATAGTTTAATTTTGAGAAAAAAAGTTAATTTTTAACTGAATAGTTTAATTTTCTATCAAATTGTGAAATCATCAATCAAGCCAGATTAATTTACACCCAAAAAGTTTCATTGTTAATAAAAAAGGATAAATTTTCGAACAAGAAGATGAGTTTCAACCAAACAAGATGAATTTTTAACAAAATTAATTCTTAACGACAAAAAAAAGAATTTTCGTCAAAATAGTTACATTTTCAAAAAAAAAAGAGATGAATTTTCAACTAAAATTATGAATTTAAAAAATGCATTTTCAAAAAATTGTTCAGCCCATAAGATGATTTTGTAACCCAGGAGATTAAATTTTTAAAAATGGAATAGTTTAATTTTCAACCAAGGAGGTGAATCTTAAAAAAAGATGAACTATTACTATTAAAAAGCACGAATTTCCAATAAAATACGTTACTTTTTAACAAAATCGTTGAATTTTAGAGCCACAAGGATGAATTATCTACGAAACGGTTGAATTTTTAACCAAAAAATATAATTTCTGAACAAAAAAGTTAATTTTCCAGCAAAAAGTTAAATTTTCATTCATGTAGTTCAATTTGTAGCAAAAAAGTTTATTTTTAACTAATTAGTTTAATTTTCTATGAAGTTGTGAAATCATGAACCAACCCAGATTAATTTAGACCCAAACAGTTGCATTTTTTATAAAAAAGGATGAATTTTTAACCAAGAAGAATAATTTTCAACCAAACAAGACGAAATTGAAACCAAATTAATTATTAAACAAACAAAAATGGATTAGCAGTTCGAAGTCGAAAGTTCATTGCCTCACTACCCGATTCGGGTAGTGTTTCTAGGTGGATATTCACTACCAATGTGGGCCCACCACACTCACATGACGGCCCTCTCTCCCCTAAAATGTTCTTTCTAAGATATAGATAAGATATCTTTAAGAATAAAAAATCTGTAAAAAGCAGAGAGCATAAATCTGAAAAATGACAAAAACGCAGGTAACTCATAAGACCTTTCTGACCACCCAAACCGAATAAGGAATAATAATTTGTCGCTGAAGTCTTTGAAATGCCGATCGCTACCGGAGACACAAGCAATAGCACTAAGTAAACAACGCAACTGACGCGCAACGGCCAAAAGGGTCATACTGCGCGGTGCTACGGAAAACGTTCACTGCGCAGCAACGTGCGCGGTGCTACGCAAAACGTTCACTGCGCAGCAACGTGCGCGGTTCTACGCAAAACTTTCACTGAGCGTTTATTGTCTTTAGCGATTATTGAGTACAGTTCCACCGACTAAGCTTCGGCGGCGTGGCGTCGCTTATACGTGAGTGGCGCGGCCTATCTTGCGTCTTCGAGGTGGAGGGGATACACAGGAGTAAGCGAGGTGTCCGAGAGTGGTATCCGCCTTTTCTTTCCAATCTATGTATCCCCTCCACCTCTAAGCCACTGGATACGCCGCCCCACTCACGTATAAGCGACGCCACGCTGCCGAAGCTTGGTCGGTGGAACTGCACTCATTGACGCAATTCTATAAGCCTGTATTCTCAATTCTTTGATTACTCATTTCCGAAATTCTATATTACACAAATCATATAAAAGGTCGTTTACCATCAAATAAAATCTGAAAGACTTTTCAATATAACAATAAAATAAATTAAATATAAAAAGGGTACATTAAATAGATTGTTAAATAATAAAACATCTTCCCATTGTTATCCTAAACCACCATTACCACATTTTAGTTATAATTTACTAGGTATTCAATCTAAAGCCCATGATGGCCCTCTCTCCCCTAAAACCTTCTTTCTAAGATATAGATAAGATATCTTCAAGACTAAAAAATTTGTAAAAAGCAGAGAGCATAAATCTGAAAAATGACAAAAATGCAGCTAACTCATAAAACCATTCTGACCACCCAAACCGAATAAGGAATAATTTGTCGCTGAAGTCTTTGAAATGCCGATCGCTACCGGAGATAGGGACCTGCATGGGGGTTGGTCGCAACTCACGACTCGGCGGCAGGGAGGAGGGAACGAGGAACGAGGAAAAGAGGATCAGAAAGATGGAGAAAGAGGAGTAAGTCTCTTGTAAATGTAGAGGGTCTGTGCAGGTCGCGGTGGCGCGAACGCGCGCAAGAAGTGTAGTAATGCTGCCGGCGGGCAGGCAGCAGACTATTACCAGTGCATGAATATGAATGAGAGAAGGGAGAGAGAGTAAGGGAGAGAGAGAGAGAGAGAGAAGGAGAGGGTGTGAGAAGGAGGGGAAGAGGGAGAGAGAGAGAGAGAAAGAAATATTGTGGGGTGGAAAGGGGGAGGCACGGCATCGAACCGAAGAGACCCGGGCGGCGAACGGCGCGGCGTACTCTTGGAAGCGACTCTCCGGGAGGAGAAGATGGAGGAGAGAGGAGCGGCATTCAATTAGTCTCCTAGTAATTAGCCGGGAAATCTTCGGCTTTGTCGGCGAGATACTCTTCTGACCGACACCCGAGACCCGCCCGACTGGCAAGAAACTGCCGTATACTGCATACATGCTCGTGAAAGTATCTGCAGGTATAGTTGGGTAGTTGGGTACCTCCACGGTGAGCTCAGTACCTTCGTGTCGAAAGTCACATACTTTGGTGCACAACACGTTAAGGACCTTTCAAAATGTTTCGTTTTTACCAGGTTCGTAAATGATAAATGATGACTCTGTGAAGCTTTCCGCCCGGGGTGATTGCTAGAGAGATTGATCTGCGAGGCGGGTCGGAGCAGTGCTTGAATAACCATTATGCGAATGGGCTAAAAGAATCTTGGGGTGGAAACGCCCCTACTACGTTACACTACTAGTGTTTGTGTGAGGGGTGGGGGCTTTGTGAGATATGGGGGAGGGGTTTTTAAATTGACTTTTGATTTTTTTTTTAATTTATGATTTTTTCATTATTTTTGGAAACATACTTCTTTATAAGGCTTTTTGTGCAATTCTGTTCCAGAAGCTGACTTTCTTTAAGTCTTATTTTTTAAAGATTCCTTTCTAATAGAACCCAACAAGAAAATCCTACTACTTTTCTTTGGATCATTTTTGGTTGAAAATTTATTTTTTGTGTTGAAAATCAATTTTTTCAACTGTAAATTTAACTATTCCATTTTGAATGAAAAATTTATCGTTGTTGATTGAAATTCAATTATTTGATTGCAAATTAACTTTTATGTTGAAAAAGTAACTTTTCTGTTGAAAAACTAACTTTATGTTGAAAAATTAACTTTTTTGTAGAAAAATCGTCTTTTGGCCTAATAATTGAACTTTTCTGTAGAGAATTTGCCTTTTTGGATTGAAATTTTTTTTTTTTTTTAGTAGAAAATTAATTTTCTCAACTGAGAATTTAACTAAACCACGTTTGGTTCAAAATTGATTGTTTTTAGCTGAAAATTCAACTGTTACGTTGAAAATTTAACAACTTTGTTGAAAATTGTTTTTTTTCTGTTAAAAATAAATTTTTCCCGCTATAAATGTAACTACCATTTTCGATTGAAAATTGATTGTTTCTAGTTTAAAATTCCATTATTTGATTGTAAATTAACTTTTTTATTGCAAACTCAAGTTTTTTGCAGAAAGATCGCCTTTTGGCTTTAAAATTCAACGGTTTTTTCGAAAATTTGTTTTTTT
The DNA here is from genome assembly GCA_932195095.1 of Andricus curvator. Taxonomy (NCBI): domain Eukaryota; kingdom Metazoa; phylum Arthropoda; class Insecta; order Hymenoptera; family Cynipidae; genus Andricus; species Andricus curvator. Next base: position 70,991 of record CAKNYM010052738.1, on the reverse strand, counting down.
GGGTTGAAAATCCTATTATTTAATTATTGCAAAAATAATATTGAGTTTTATTCCTTCTTTTTTCTTCATTATGTGTCCCCTAAGGGTTTACATGACTTTCATTTCTTAACTATTCCATTTTATATTGAAAATTTTTCGTTTCTAGTTTAAAATTTATTTATTTGATTGTAAATATGGACTTTTTTGATGAAAAATAAACTTTTTTGTAGAAAACTTGTCTCTTGGACTAATAATTCAACTATTTTAAAGAAAATTTGTCTTTTTGGATTTAAAATTCTATTTCTCAATTATTTCAAATTTAATTTGATTTTTTATTTAAAAAATAAAATAAAAATAAATATTTTCAATTGTAAATTTAACTATTTCATTTTTTATTGAAAATTGATCGTTTCTAGTTTAAAATTCAATTATTGGGTGATAATTATTGTTAAATTAATTCTGTTTTTTGATTATTTTTGTAGATAAATTACCCATGTGGAAAAGTTAATTGGGGCCAGATTGGGCCCCAACCAGATTGCCCAATTAATAGTTGGGCCCCAATTGGGCAGCCCAATTACTGCCCAACTGGGCTACTGTCTGGGTTGTAACGGTCAGCCCAACGAATGCCCAGATTGAGGTAAATAGCTGGGCCTTAGTTGGGCAGCCCACTTTATGCCCAATTAATAAAAAAGGGTACAATTATTGAATTCATAAAGTTGAAAGTATAATAAATGATAAATATTTGTTATTATTTTTTTTAAATTTGACACTTTTTTATGATTTAAGAGCGTTTAGCATCCTGTTATTCCTTTTGACCTCCATCCCAGTCTCATCCAACAGTCAGCTCAGTCCTAAAAGCATCTGACGTGGTGTTTTCTGCATTAAATTTGGTTTAGTACAAATTCTCAACTGAGAATGAGAAACAACACAAGGCAATGACTTATTTTGTTTATTTTTACTATAAAACAACGAAAGAACTTTGTGAAAATACTCTGATTTTACGGAAGCTTGAACGGACTCGACTGCAAGAAAAAATGGCGTGCGCGACTGCTTTAGAGCAGACGGCAGAGCCCGTCTGTGGCGTTGCGGGTCGCGCAGCCGCACACGTTAACTAATACAGGCGGGGTTTTTAAAATTACAAAATGCTAAGTTTAAAACAAATGTTTATTCACTGTTGTTTTACTTGAAAATGTTACTGTACTCTGCTGATCTCTTCGTCGCTTTTAAGAAATTTCGATTTTAATTTAGAGTTTATATCCAATTCGAAAACAGTTTCATTATTTTAAGTATATGAAAAATATAATATGTAAAATATATTATAAACTCACCGTAATGTTGAAAGAGAAATTTTAGTGTATAAACAAAATTTAATGGTCAGAAGTTCTTTTTAAGAATGAGAGAAAAAAAATTTTCAGCAAATTAATATACTTCAACATTTCCAACCAAAATATAATAAACAAGGTATATTCGTAAATGATTCATTCACTATGTAAGGTTATAATGTGAGAATTATTTTCATTCATATGAATGAAATATGGGTGCTGGATTCTGCTTGAATCGCTCAATATTTTTCAACCCGTATGCGTAATTTATTATTCGCACGGCGTTTTTCATCAGAATTATCCCGATTCATATTTGCTTCTAAACGGATGCAGTTTAAAATAAATTTAGCGATGTAAGTAGCAGCAGACCACAGCCGACATTTCATCTCTCTACTGCCCTCTATCGATATAACTGGGGTTACTTTTTGGGCCCAGGCAGGTTTGCTCCAATAATGCTCATTATGGGCGTTCTATGGGTAAGCCCAATTTAAGCCCAATTAAAAATAAATAAGCACTGATCGGCTTTATCAACATAAGTTTTGATAATTAAAACTTCTGAATAATTGTAAAAGATTCAGGACTTTGATGGATTTGAATACACTTACTCATATAATTAAAATAATCTGTTAATTAATTTAGAAAGTCCACTATGAGTGTTCTATGGGTATGTCCAATGTAAGCCCAAGCAAGAAATCAAACACTGATCGGCTTTATTAACATAAGTTTTGATGATTAAAAAGTCGCAATAAATGTAAAAGTTTCAGGATTTGGATGGGATTGCATCCATGTAATCGTATAATAAACATTATCTGTTATTTAATGCATAACGTCCACTATGGGCGTTCTATGGGTATGCCCAATGTAAGCCCAATCAAGAAATCAAACACTGATCGGCTTTATTAACATAAGTTTTGATAATTAAAAAGTCGGAATAATCAGAAAAGTTTCAGGATTCGGGTGGGATTGCATCCACTTACTCATATAATTAAAATAATCTGTAAATTAATTTCACTTTTTGTTATCTGGGCTAACCAGTTGGGGCCCAATTGGCGCCCAATTATAAGTTGGGCTAAGTTGGGCCGATTTCCACATGGGTAACTATTTCCTTGGAACTTTACTTTTTCGTTGAAAATTCATATTTTCAGGTCAAAAATTCAACTGTTCTGTAAAGAATTCGCCTTTTTGGCTTGAAATTTTATTTTTTTCCTGTAGAAAATTAAAGTTGAAAATTCAACTGTTTAGTTGAATATTAAACTATTTTGTTGAAAATTCGTTTTTTTACATTGAAAATAAATTTTTTCAACTGTAAAAACTATTTCATTTTTTATTAAAAATTGATCGTTTTTAGTTTAAAATTGAATTACTTGATTTTAAATTATCTTTTTTGTTGAAAAATCCACTTTTTTGTAGAAAAATCGTCCTTTGGCTTAATAATTAAACTGTTTTTTCTCTCGGAAATTTGTTTGCTTTTTTGTGTTGGAAATTCTATTATTAATTTATTTTTGTAGAAAATTTAACTATTTATTTTAAGCTTAACTTTTTAGTGGAAAATTCATATTTTTGGATATAAGATTCATCCATCTACGTAGAAAGTTTATATTTTTTCGTAGAAAAGTTCTTGGATGGAAAAATTAATATTTGGTTGAAAATTCAACTATTCAGTTAAAAATCCAGTTATTTAGTTAAAAGTATAACTATTAGGTTGAAAATGAACTTTTTGGTTAAAAAAAAAAAAAATTTAGGCCAAAAATTCAACTGTTTTGCAGATAATTTGCTTTCTTGGCTTGAAAATTAATATCTGTTGGTAGAAATTCGATCTCTTTTGGTTGAAAATTCAACTGTTAGTGGTTGAAGTTTAATCTTTTTCGTTTAATAATTTCATCATTTTGTTGAAAATTCATCTTTGTAGGATGAAAATCAGTCCCTTTTGTTTGAATGTTCAACTATTTAATTGTAAATGCAACTATTTGGTTGATCATCAATTTTTTCAAAAATTCAATTATGTATTCAATTGAAAATTCATTTTTGTAGGTTGAAAATTAATTTTAATTAATAATATGGTTGAAAGTTGGACTATTTTGTTGAAAATATAATTATTTTGTTTAAAATTCAACTATTTTGTCAAAAAGTCATCTTTTTTCGAAAATTCAATTGTTTTGTTGAAAATTCATTTTTTTTTTATAAAAAATTCGTAACTCTGGATTGAAGATTCGTATTTTTTGTTAGAAAAGTTCTTGATTGAAAATTTATCTTTCCTGGTTGAAAATTCAATTGTCTTCTGAAAATTTAGTCTTTTTGGCTTGAAATTTAAAGAATTTGGTGGACCTTTTTTTCTCTCTTGAATGAAAAATCTTGCTTGCTTGAAAATTCATTTTTTTTTTTTGATAAAAATGTTATCTTCTTTGGGCAAAAGTGCAACTGTTTGTTTTAAAATTAACCTGCTTTGGTTTAGATTTTTAGAATTCAACTATTTTGTTGAAAATTCGTCTTTTTTGGTTGAATTTAACTGTTTTTTATTGAAAATTAATATCTTTTTTGGTTACAATATCAACTATTGTTGTAAATGCAACTGTTTATCGTTGAAGTCTCATCTTTTTTGTTGAAGATGTTGATTGAATATTCATCTTCGTAGATTGAAAATTCAACTATTTAGTTACAAATCTAATTATTTAATTGAAAAATCAACTTTCTTGGTTAAAAATTCATCTGTTCGGGTTCAAAAGTCAACTCTTTGCTAGAAGATTCGACTTTTTATTTAAAAAACTCAACCTTTTCGTTGCAAATTCATCTATTTTGGTAGAAAATTAATCTTTTTTGGTTGAAATTCAACTATTTTTATAAAATCTTAAGCGCTTCATATTGAATTCAATTTGTACATTAATTATATTTAAAATTTAGAGACTTATCAAATGAATTTGGAAAAGAAATTTGGTCTTGAATAGGGGGGGGGGGGTCCTTATTTGTGATGTCACCCTGGGAGTTGAAGGTTTGTCTGATGATCTGTGATCAAAATCAAAATTTTTCTAAATAGCGTGAAGTATTCTTTGAACGGTCCCTAAAAAGCATAAATGTATTGTAGATACACGGAGATTGATAAAATAGCTCAATAAAATCCCAAAGGAATAAAAAATGGCTTTTTAAGTGAATTCTATGATCGAAACTGAATTCTGAAAAATGTAATTGAATCAACCGAATGACTCGCTCTCTCGAGCGATGATTCGGATGAAATAGGCGGAAAACGAGGATGACACGCCCGATGTCCACGACTCTGGAGGAATTACCTTTACCTGGCAAGGTGACAAGATCCTGTGCTCTTTTTCCTAGACACGATCCTCTCTACGGGAGGATGCTGCGCGACTAACTCGCCGTGAAGTTGGCCATGAAAAAGCCATTTTCGGGATGTAAACTCTCTCAAATAGAGATCGTCCCACAGAGACCGTGTTCGACAACAAGGACAACAAGAGTCACCGCAAGGATGAGAGAGGAAAAGCGGCTGGGTTGTCCTTTCCATTTAACGTCAAGTTAACGGTTCGTCACTGAATAGAAGGTCGTTGCTTTGTTTATTGAAAAGATGTTTTGGCCTCGACACAGAATCCAAAAACCCAGACACCCAGACACCCAGAGAAATCTTCGGCTATAGGTCAAAGCTACAAGGGATGGTCAGTATGTTCAAGATTTGCTGACAATGGTCCTCGCATGTGTGTTGGTCAAAGGGTGTGTCCAATAATATGGGTGGTGAAGATTTTACATTCATGATTTTGAGGTAAATTACTGAATGGAAAAGGTCGAAGATCTAGGAATTTAGGATTTGGGGAAGAGTTTGTGATGACAGAATTGTATAGTGTTGTGGGTTTGGCACAATATGCTTGATGTTTCAGCGTCTATCCCAGGATTCTAAAGAAAAAGATACAAGTTTTTTTCAAATGATAAAACATCATACAATTCTATGGTGGCGCCAATCTGGTTTGGAATAGGTCAGGCATGGCTTCAAAGACCACCAACCAAAACGTTTTGGACGAGGAAGAACAAACGTATTTTGGCATGTTTTGCTTTTATTTTACATTCTTTCCTTAATTATTATTTTTAATATTTTTTTATCTTTTCGCTCACTTTTTACACCTATATTTCCTCATACTGATGCCCTGACACTTAAGCATTCAACCTGCCCCACTGGGGTAAGAGTCCCTGCTTCAATCTCGGTTTTTAAATTTGTAGCTCGATTTGTAGACTCCTAGGAACAACAAGGAATTTTCTAAAAAAAATGTAAACCATTGTGATGGGTTAAAATTGGAAATTTTCTGTGTATGTCTGAAATTTATTACATTATCTTTTGAATTGACTTTATTAGATGTTAGATCGACACAATTTTTTCTAGCTTCTGCATAGTTATAACATCCATTGAGAATTCAAAGTTTGTAGCCTCTTAGAAACAAACAAGGATTTTTTTTATAAAATTGTAAAATTAGGATTTTGGTTGAATTAAAAATTGTTCTTTGTTTGTCCGAAACTCACTACAGCATCTTCTAAATTCACTTTATTAGATTTTAGATCTACACTTCTAGCTTCTGCATAGTTACTTCCATGGAGAATTCAAAGTATGCAGCCACTTAGGAACAACAGGGAATTTTTTAGAAAATTTTACATATAGAGGTTGGGTTAAAATTTGAAATTTCCCTATGTTTGCCTCAAATTCACCAGAGCAACTTCAAAATTGACTTTATTACAGCGACACCATTTTTTCTAGCTTCTGCATAGTTATAACATCCATTGAGAACTCAAAGCTAGTAGCCTGTTGGGAACAAACAAGAATATTTTAAATAAAATTATAAAGTCAGGATTTCGGTTGAATTAAAAATTTTCTATATGTTTATCGGAAATTCACTACAGCATTTTCCAAATTGACTTTATTAGATTTTATATCTACACTTCTAGCTTCTGCATAGTTACTTCCATTGAGAATTCAAAGTATGCAGCCACTTAGGAACAAAAAAAATTTTTTAGACAATTTTAAAGATTGAGGTTGGGTTAAAATTTGAAATTTCCCTATGTTTGCCTCAAATTCACTAGAGCAACTTCAAAAATGACTTTATTACATCGACACCAATTTTTCTATCTTCTGCATAGTTATAACATCCATTGAGAACTCAAAGTTAGTAGCCTCTTAGAAACAAACAAGGATTTTTTAAATAAAATTGTAAAATTAGGATTTTGGTTGGATTAAAAATGTTTCTATGTTTGTCTGAAATTCACTTAGTATCTTCCAAATTTACTTTATTAGATTTTAGATCTACACTTCTAACTTCTGCATAGTTACTTCCATTGAGAATTCAAAGTATGCAGCCACTTAGGAATAACAGGGAATTTTTTAGACAATTTTAAAGATTGAGGTTGAGTTAAAATTTGAAATTTCTCTATGTTTGCCTCAAATTCACTAGAGCAACTTTCAAAATTGACTTTATAACATCGACACTAATTTTTCTATCTTCTGCATAGTTATAAGATCCATTGAGAACTCAAAGCTTGTAGCCAAGGATGGTCCAAAAATGCATTGGAAATATTTTATTTTTTTATTTTTATGGGGACACCCCCGAAATTTGTTTTAATCTACACAAAAATAAATCCATTGTTTTTGTTTAAAAAAAATGATATTTAGAGGTGCCGCAAGCCCAATGAAGTTTAACAAGTATTTCCCATAAGAAAAAAAGAAGTTTATGTAAATCTTATTCAGAATCCTCAATATTATCTCAATCGAGTTGACACTAAACATTTCTCTTCACAATCAGCCGTAGAATACGAATAAAAAATATCACTTTTCGAATATCGATACCATAAGTCTGTTTTATAGGGTCCCAAAGAAACCCCATAAGTGAAAAAATGGGTTTTGCGAGTTTTTCGCGGTAATTATGACATTTTTTGCGGTTTTTTCAATGAACATTGTTTGTGGCACATGAAAGACCACTTCTTACTGATAATTAGATGTTCACATAAATTGTTGAAACAATTTTTATTATTGTTTTTAGCAATTTTCTGATAGAATGGAGTTAGAAAGACACGGTTTTTTCAAAAATTTCCACTTGTTGTCCAATTTTCAATTAGAGGAGAGTGATAGTTCATCAATGTTAACAGAAGTGATTGTGTAAACAATTTATTATTAATGTTAATAATATTCTCTTAGAAAAATGCTACAAAATTGCAGTTCAAAAAAAATTCACTTCTAGTTAAATTTTCAATTAAGATAAGTTAAATAATTAACTAGAGTCAAGAAAATCAATTGTTTAAACAATTTTTTATTACTATTATTAATATCATATTTGAATAATGCTAGAAAGATACGGTTTTTTCTGAAATTTCTGGCTTTTTGTCCAATTTTCAATTGGAGTGAAGTCATAATGAATTCAAGTTCACAAAATAATTGTTTAAACAACTTATTATGATTTTTAATAATATTCACTTTGCTTATATGGTAGAATGTTGCGGTTTTTTTCTGAAATTTTCAACTTTTTGTCTATTTTTCATTAGGCGTGACTTAATAATTAATTAGATTTAGCAAAAATAATTGTTTGAACAACTTTTTTGTCAAATTTAATTAATTATTACGAAGATAGTCATAAACAATAATCATTTGTTTAAACAATTATTTTTGCTGAATCTAATTAATTATTAAGTCACGCCTAATAAAAAATAGACAAACAGTTGAAAATTGCAGAAAAAACCGCAACATTCTACCAATTAAGCAAAGAGAATAATATTACCAATGATAATAAATTGTTTCAACAATTATTTTGTTAACTTGAATTCATTATTAGTTCACTCCAAATGAAAATTGGACAAAACGCCAGAAATTTCAAGAAAACCCGCATCTTTCTAGCATTATTCAAATATAATATTATTAATAATAGTAATAACAAATTGTTTAAACAATTAATTTCCTTGACTCTAATCAATTACTAAACTTATCTTAATTGAAAATTTGACTAAAAGCGATTTTTTTTAAACTGCAATTTTGTAGCATTTTTCTAAGAGAATATTATCAACATTGATAATAAATTGTTTAAACAATCACTCTTGTTAACATTGATGAACTATCACTTCCCTCTAATTGAAAATTGGACAACAAATGGAAAATTTGTGAAAAAGCGCGTCTTTCTAACTCCATTCTATGAGAAAATTGCTAAAAACAATAATAAATTGTTTAAACAATTTATGTGAATATCTAATTATCAGTAAAAAATGGTCTTTTATGTGCCAGAAATGATTCTTACTGAAAAAACCGCAAATAAAGTCATAATTACTGCGAAAAACTCGCAAAACCCATTTTTTCACTGATGGGGTTTCTTCGCCTATAAAACCGACTTATGGTGTTGATATTTGAGAAGTGATATTTTATCTGTATTCTATGGCTGATTGTGAAGAGAAATGTTGAGTGTCAACTCGATTAAGATAATATTGAGGATTCTGAATAAGATTTACAAAAACGTCTTTTTTTCTTATGGGAAATACATGTTAAACTTCATGGGGCTTGCGGCACTCCTAAATATCATTTTTTTTAAACAAAAAAAATGGATTTATTTTTGTGTAGATTGGAACAAATTTCTGGGGTGTCCCCATAAAAATTGGAAAAAAAAATTTTGGACCACCCTATTGTAGCCTCTTAGGAACAAACAGAGATGTTTGTTATAAAATTGTAAAATTAGGGTTAGGGTTAATTTTTTTATGTTTGTCAGAAATTCATAATAGTGACTAGATCATTTTTTAAATTCATTTATTTAGATTTTAGATCTACAAAAATTTTTCTAGCTTCTGCATAGTTACTTCCAATAAGAATTCAGAGTATGCAGCCTCTTAGGGAAAACAGGGAATTTCTTAGAAAATTTCAAAGGTAGGGGTTGGGTTGAAATTTGAAATTTTCCTATATTGGCTTAAGTTCAGGAGAGCACCTTTAAAATTAACTTTATTGCGTTGAAAAAAAGTTTGTATCTTCTGTATAATTATAACATCCATTGAGAATTCAAAGTTTGTATCCTCTTAGGAACAAATAGGGATTTCTTAAATAAAATTCTTAAATTAGATTTTGGGTGAAATTTGACCATTTTTCTATGCTTTTGCCTCAAATTCTCTGTAACACCGTTGAAAGTGGTTTTATCACATAATTGCACAATTTTGCTAGCTTCTGCATAGTTACTTTGACAGAGAATTTAAAATTAGCAGCCTTCTAAGAACAACAGGGAATTTTTAGAAAATTTTGAATTTAGGCATCATATAAAAATTGAACAATTTTATTTGTTTGCCTAAAATACACCAAAGCACCTTCGGAATTACCTTCATTACATTTTTAAAAATTTCTGTTGCTTCTAGATAGTTATTTTCATGCATAATGATTCAAAATGTGCAGCCTCTTAGGAACAACAGGGTATTTTTTTTTAATTTTAAAGTTAGAGATTAAGGTAAAATAGGAAATTTTCCTATTCCTGGCCGAAATTCACTATAGCGTCTTTAAAATTAATTGTATTGCATCACGGCAAATATTTCTAACACCTGCATAGTTACAATCATAGAGAATGCACACAGGAAAAAAGAGGTTTTGAGTTATTGCCTTACTGACACAAATTACAATTTTCATAAAGGAAATTGATTGAAATCGTTAAAAGTCCTATTTTTATTTTGAATTTTTGTTTCATGTTTACTATGCAAAACATAATCTTCGACCAAAGAAAGTAGCCGATAACGATTAATCACGCTTCAAAGTCAGTAGTATTTTTTAGTTAGCCGTGTAGATAATTTCTGACGGTATAGGGTATATTCTCTTCAAAAAGTTGAAAATATCTCTTTTAAAGGTCATTTGACAGGGAATTTCATAAGGTTTCCAACTGTTTTATAAAAAAGTTTCTCGCTCCTTTTTTGAAGGAGTAATCACGTTTCAAAGTCAGTAGTGATTTTTAGAACCGCTTGCGTTAGCCGTGTCGATAATTTTCGAGGGTAGTGTATATGATATTCGAAAGGTCAAAACTATCTCTGTGAGGGGTCATTCGACGCGGAATTTCATAAGGTTTCTAATGGTTTTTTGAAAAAGTTTCTCGCTCCTTTTTTGAGGGAGTAATCAAGTTACAAAGTCAGAAGTGATTTTCAGTACTGCTCGCACTGGCCGTGTAGATAATTTTGGACGGTAGCGTATATGATCTTCAAAAGGTCAAAAATATTTTTATGTGGAATCATTCGACGCGCAATTTCATAAGGTTTCTAATGGTTTTTTAAGAAAGTTTCTCGCTCCTTTTTCGAACGAGTATTCACGTTTCAAAGTCAGTAGTGATCTTTAGAACCGCTCGCGTTAGCCGTGTCGATAATTTTCGAGGGTAGTGTATATGATATTCAAAACGTCCGAAATATTGTTATGTGGGATCATTCGACGTGAAATTTCATAAGGTTTCCAATGGTTTTATAAAAAATGTTTCTTGTTTCTTTTTTGAAGGAGTAATCATGTTACAAAGTCAGAAGTGATTTTTAGAACCGCTCGCGTTAGCCGTGTAGATAATTTCCGACGGTAGTTACATGATCTTTAAAAGGTCAAAAATATTTTTATGTGGAATCATTCGACGTAGAATTTCATATGCTTCTCAATGCTTTTTCAAAAAAGTTTCTCGCTTTTTTAAAACAATTAATCACATTTCAAAGGCAGAAGTAACTTTTAGAACCGCTCGCGTTAGCCGTGCAGATAATTTCTGACGGTAGTGTATAATCTCTTCAAAGGGTCAAAAATATTTCTGTAGTGGTCATTCGACGCACAATTTCATAAAGTTTCCAATGGTTTCATAAAAAAGTTTCTCGCTCCTTTTTCTAACGAGTAATCACGTTGCAAAGTCAGTAGTGATTTTTAAAACCGCTCGCGTTAGATGTGTAGAAAATTTCCGACGGTAGTGTATATGACCATTAAAAGGTCAAATATATCACTATATGAGGGATTATGCAACCTGGAATTCCATATGCTTCCCAACCGTTTCTTGAAAAAGTTTCTCACTCCTCTTTTGAAGAAGTAATTACGTTTCCATGTCATCAGTGATTTTTAATAGCGCAGTCGCGCTAGCCGTTTCGATCATTTTCGAGGGTAGTGTATATGATCTTCAAAAGATCAAAAATATTTTTATGTTGAATCATTCGACGCACAATTTCATAAGGTTTCTAATGGTTTTTTAGGAAAGTTTCTCGCTCCTTTTTCGAACGAGTAATCACGTTTCAAAGTCAGTAGTGATCTTTAGAACCGCTCGCGTTAGCCGTGTCGATAATTTTCGAGGATAGTGTATATGATATTCAAAACGTCCGAAATATTTTTATGTGGGATCATTCGACGTGAAATTTCATAAGGTTTCCAATGGTTTCAAAAAAAAATTTATTGCTTTTTTTTTGAAGAATTAATCACGTTTCAAAGTCAGTAGTGATTTTTGGTACCGCTCGCGCTGGCCGTGTAGATTATATCCGACTGTAGTCTATATGATCTTCGAAAGGTAAAAAATATCTCTATGAGGGACCATTCGACGCGGAATTTCATATTCTTTCCAATGGTTTTATAAAAAAGTTTATCGCTTCTTTTTTGATCGATGAATCACGTTTCAAAGTCAGTAGCGATTTTTAGAACCGCTCGCGTTAGCCGTGTAGATAATTTCCGACGGTAGTATATTTGATCTTCAGAAGGTTAAAAATATCTCTATAAGGGGTCATTCGACGCGCAATTTCATAAGGTTTCCAACAGTTACATAAAAAAATGTATCACTTTTTTTTTTTTGAAGAAGTAATCACGTTTCAAAGTCAGTAGTGATTTTTAGAACCCATCGCGTTAGCCGTGTAGATAATTTCCGACGGTAATGTATCACATCCTCGAGATAATAGTCATATTCAAAATGGTTGAATCTGACCAACAATATTTCGCCTTAGTAGTTGTTTTTCCCGGACGTCGAGTACATCTAACGACCATTAATGTCCCTTTTGCCATACGCGGATTCCTGTAAGGGTCGTGTCCATTTACGCACGAGTGCTGGATATGCGCGGTTTTTTATGCGGAACTCGCGCAGCTATTATATCGGTGTATAATCGCCCTGCGCGGAAGATGCACGCGGTTGGCATCATCGCGGACGTGGAATTAGCCGGGCAGCTATCCATTACGCCCGTAAATTGATTTCCAACCAAGCTGGACCGATCGTGTTGCTCACAAAGTGGGAGAGGCTCCTCCTTTTTATTTCATTTTTGCACATTTTTATTTCTTCTTTCTCAATCTAGCAATCCAAATTGGAAAATCTTTTCAGGATTCGATACTCGATTTGTAGTTGGGATAAATTAAGATAGAAGTGACTGAAAAGAGCAAAAATTGGAAAAGTTGTTATCCAGATGCTAGAAAAATGTGTGTCGATGCAATAAAATAATTTTTGTAGGTGCCGTAATGAATTTAAGATAAACATAGGAAAGTTTCAAATTTTAACTCATACCCTAACTTTAAAATTGAAAAAAATCCCTGTTCCCAAGAAACTGGAAACTTTGAATTCAGTATGAAATTAACAATGCAGCAAAAAGTTTCCTAACTCTAAAATTAAAAAAAAAACAATCCCAAAAAAGAGAGTGGCACATTGTTACTTGAAAAAAGGAAAGGGTACCAATTATAAATAAATAATTTGAACTATGAAAGAACACTTTGCAATTTTGTTCACTTCAGTAATAAATTTTACCATTAAAAATGCTACGTGAATTTGCAATTTCCAGCCTGTGTAGAAATTATGAAAATTACCATTTTCATTTGCAATTTACACATTTTAATATTCCGAGCATCAACCACTTTTAATTAGATCACAAAATTTACACAATGTGACATGAAAGAAAACGATAGCATTTGTTACAATTTATTTAAATGACAAATTTCGTCATTCTGTTTTCTCAAAAAATATCATGATAAGTGTAGTTTGTATTGCATAACACAATTTCACCATTTCATGCAAATAGTATTTCCAACTATTTTATTGGGGTTTTAAAAATATTTTTCATTTTAAAAACTTTATACAATACGGTAAGCTAAGGCCACGAATCTTTTTATTTTTTATTGAAATATAATACAAACCATATATGCAAGAACCTTTAATTTTTCTCACAATTCAGTGTACAAAATATGTATTGTAAAATTACATTACGTTTTGGCAATAAATATCCAATATATTTATTGTAAAATTACAAGAGAAATTTTTATCAGTGATACAGTTACTATTTGCATAATAATCTAAGTTGGCAACAATCCAAAATACAAACAGTCCTTTTAGCTACTTTTTTTGTCGAAAATTATGATTTGCATAGTAAACATGAAAGTGGCGGTAAAAATTCAAAATAAAAATGGAACTTTTGACGATCTCAATCAATCTTCTTGGTGAAAATGGTAATGTGTGACAATGACTCGAAACTTGGTTGCAAATGCAACTATTTTTGGTTGAAGTTCAGAAAATTCGACCATTTGTTTAAAAATTCATCTTTGTAGGTTAAAAACGCAATTGTTAGGTTGTTAAACATTCTATTATTTTGTTGACAGTTTAATTATTATGTTGAAAATTCAACTATTTTGTGAAAATTTATCTTTTTGGTTGAAAATTCAACTGTTTTGTTGAACATTCGTCTTTTTGGATAGAAAATGTGTACTTTTGGATTGAAAATTCATCGTTTTTGCTAGAAAAGTCAATTTTCTTGATTGGAAATTTATCTTTCTTGGTTGTAAATGCAATTTTCTGATTGAAAATTCAAATATATTCTGAAAAATTCGACCATTTGGTTAAAAATTCAGCTTTGTAGATTGAAAATGCAACTAATTGTTTAAAAATTTAATTATTTTGTTAAAAATTTAATTACACTGTTTTGTTCAAAATTGATCTTTTTGGTTGAAAATTAAACTGATTTCTTAAACATTCATCTTTTTAGATATAAAATTAGTTATTTTTTATTAAAAATTCATCTTTTTTGGTAGAAGTCATCTTTCTTGATTGAAAATTCATATCTCTTGGTCAAAAAGGAAATTTCTTATTGAAATTTGAACTTTTCGGGTTGAAAATTTAACTGTTTTTTTTTTAATTCGTCTTTTTTTATTAAAAATTTTTCAAATAGTGTTATTAATAGGTACACTTAGTATTCTTTTTCCATGAAAAGTCTACAATTATGTTTTTGGATCAGAATTCATTGTTTTTTATTTGTTGAAAATTTAACTATTTTGTGGGAAAATCTTCTTATTCAGTAAAAAATTCAACTTTTTTTAACGTTCGTTTTTTTTATTGAAAATAAATTATTTGTTCGAAAATTTATCTTTTCAGATTTCAAAGTAAACGGTTCTCTAAAACATCCGACTTTTTACCTTAAAAACTCAACTGTGTTGTTGAAAATTCATGTTTTTTGATAGAATGTTTTTTTAAATATTTAACTATTGTATTTTAAAAATTTCGTTTTTGCTTGAATTTAACTGTTTTTTATTTAAAATTAAAATCTTTTCTGTTTAAAATGTCAACTATTATACTTTTCGTTGAAAAATCAGCAAATGGTTCATAGTTGAAGAACTTTGTTCAAATCTATTTTTTGGCTGAAGATTCATCTCTTTGGTTTAAAATTTAATTATTTTGTTGAAAATTTGTTTTTTTTTTTTGTTCTTGAAAATTCGCCTCTTCTGGCAAAAATTTTATATTTTTTGATAGCATCTATAATTTTAGGGTTCTATAAGGGTCTAAAATTTTAATTTGAAATTATAGTTTTCAATGCTCAATTCTACAAGAGGTTAATTTTTGAAAATTAAAAATTTCATTTTAGTACGAAATTTCTCAATTTTTGAGGGTCTCCAATTTTGAATTTCACAGTGTTATTTTTTCAAATTACAATATTAAAAATGTCAGTACAATTTCACTATTAAATCTTTCAAAATTTCACAATTGAAAGCCTTTATATCAGTTTAAATTTATTAATTTCACATTTTAATATTCCTGATGGTTGAGTTTGAATTTTAGTCATTTTCAAATTTAATAATTATTTCTTTGAACATTCTAAATATTTTGGTTTCAATTTTAAAGTACAACATTGTCTGGTTTTTTAAATTCAGAAAAATTATATAACATCAAATTGAAAGACTTGATTGGACCAATTTTAAAACTGTTTAATTTTTGAGGTCTTGAAACTAAAGTTTTTTTTTTTTCAAAAGATTAATTGCGAAAATATTTGGTATGAAATTTCTCAAAATTTGGAAGTTTCTAATTTCAAATTTCACAATGTTTTAATTTCAAACTCAAAAATTAAAAATGTCAGGATGATTTCACTATTAAGTCTTTCAAAATTGAATTTTTTTTTTACTAAAATCCTTGAAAGCTTAAAATTTAATATTTTTGTATTTAAATATTCTAAATTGTTTGGTTTTAATTCAAAACGTACAAAATTGTATTGTTTTTTTCGTAAAATTCGTCGAAATCGTAGAATATCAATTCGAAAGACTTTATAGTTGGACAATTATCAGTTCAACAATCTTCAGTTTAAAGAATTTGTAATTGAACAATTTAAAATTAAATGCCTCCAGAATGAATTCAAAACAATTGAAAATTAAGGCAATGTTTTATCAAATTCGAGCCTTAAAAATGGGAAGATATCAGAACATTTTCAATATATGGATTGTAAAATTACAAAATAAATTTTCCACAGTTATACACGGAGAAAAATGGAATGTCAGTCTGATCATCTAGATGTGCAGACTGACTGTATTTGAGGGTCAACTATAGGACAGCCTTCTGGATGGCTAAAGCGACTACCTGTAGAAGGTTAAAATAAGAGGTTCAAATCGACCATCTTAGAGGGTCGACTTGATCATCTCGGACGGTCGACTCGACCATCACTGAGAGTCGAACTGATCATCACAGATGGCCGAACTAATTAATCATCACAGAGAGCCAAATTGATCATTATAAAAGGTCGATTTTATCATCTCATATAGTCGACTTGATTATCTTGGACCGTCATTTGGACCATCACGGAGAGCCAAACTGATCATCACAGATGGCCAAACTGATCATCACGGAGGTCCAGACTGATCATTACAGAGGGCCAAACTGATCACCACAGAGGGCCAGACGGATCATCACAGAGGGTCTATTTGATCATCTCAGATAGTCGACTTGATCTCTTTGGACAGTCGATTTGGCCATCTTCAATAATGATCTCGGCCTGTTAATTTTCACGCGCATAATTGAATTGAGTGAAAACAAGATGGTCGTACTGGCCATCCCGGAAGAACCTACCTTCGCTGTCCTGATAGTGATTCTAATCTTCTTATAACAGTCAGACTGGCCATAAAATGAGAGTCTCTCTGACTATGTCGAAAAAATTATGTCTCGATACCACTTTTCTTTCCGTTTCCCCTAGCAGGCCATATGGAAAATAGGGATTACAAAGTTGCTCTTTAGGACCTTATCTATATTTCTGCATCTGATATAGAGAACATTTTAATGAACAAATCCAGAAGTAAGACTAATTAAAGAGAAATAAATCGACGCAGTTAAGTTTTTATAAACTCAAATCCTTGTCACCCATAATTGATATATGAGCTATTATACCAAAGAGCTGAAAGCAATTGCGAATCTTGATTGCAATCATTCGCATGAGTAGCAACATTGACTGCGACAACTTTTTAATCAGAGTTTTAACATGAAATCTAATCGTCTCGACCGACGAGGTACTATTTAACGCACTGTTGAGTATAACGACAGCCCGCATGATGAACATGGCATCGTGATTTATGACAATCGCAAGATATCACGAATGGTTATCGCTGAATTATTGATGTGGAGGCAATGATTGTATTAAATTTGCGCGATAAGAGTATTTTATTATTTTACGGTTATTTCCATTTCCTGTCCGACCTGGAAAACTGGTCAAACTTTCCAAACCTGAATTTAAAAAAAAATCGTTATTGAGGTTTATTAATTAGCAGCAGAAATAAACTAAATCGCAAAATAACAGTATTCAGTATCAGTGAATTGTTTCGTTCCAAAATATATTTTTATGTAAATGAAAATCCTTCAAAGTCTGAGAAACCAATATTGGAAATAAGAAAACAATAACTTCGTTGTACAAGTTCCACTGCCAGCAAGGGGGGGGGGGCGTGGGGTGAAATTAAAAAAGGAGATTCAAAATGACATTTAGAAGCACCAATTTTATTTTATTTTTTTCGAAAAATTCAGGACTAAATTCTTCAGAGATTGGTTACAGCCAATTTAAATTTTTTGTTTATTTAATTTTAATGTTAATGCTCTTTTTCACCTAATTTTGAAATTTATTTATTTTCTGTGAAAATTTCACTATTTGGTTCAAGATTGAACTATTTTTTTTAAACTTTGTTGTTTTCTTAAAATTTAAAGTAAATTTTCTCATCAGGGAATTTAACTAATCCATTTTTAGCTAAAAATTGATCATTTTTAGTTGAAAATTGATGTATTTCTTGTCAATTGTAATTGCAATTTGGTGAAAAATGTATGCATTTTGTTGAAAATTCGTCTTTTTTGGTAGAAAATCAAATTTTTCGGTTAAAAATGCAAAAGTTTGGTTGAAAATTAATCGGTTCTGGTTAAGGACTTAACTATTTCGCTGAAAATTCGTCGAAAATTATATTATGTTTCATTTAAAAATAAAATCTTTCTTTGTCGATATACCAACTATTATATTTTTTATTGAAATTTCATCCTTTTAGGTTTGCAATTCAACTACTTCATTCAAAGTTGAACTATTTTCTTGAAAATCTATTTTTTTGGTTGAAGATTCATAATTTTAGTGGAAAATTAATCTCTTTGGTTGAAAATTGAACTACATTCTTCAAATTTCCCGTCTTGGAAGTAAAAATTAGTTTTTTAAACTGAAAATGTATCTACTTCGACGAAAATTAACTTTCTTGTTAAAATTTCTTTTTTTCGGATTGAAAATTCATTTATTTTATATAGAAAATTCGTCTTTTTGGCTTCGAAATTCAACAATTAGGTAGAACATGCAACTTTAATGTAAGAAATTCAACTGTTTCATATGAGATTCGCTTTTTTTTAAGCGAAATTAAAATTTTTAAATAAAAATATTAAATTTAAAAAAATTTAAAAATTAATTCCACTTAAAAAAGTGTTTTAAGTAAAATTAATTTTTTCAATTGAAAATTTAACAATTAAATTTTTATGTAAACTTGATTTTTTTAGTCGATAAATTCAACTTTTGGTTAAAAATTTATGTATTTTGTTGAAAATATCTTTTTTGAGTTCAAACTAATTTTTTAACCTTAAATATAACTATTTAATTAAAAATAAACATTTGTATTGAAACTTTATATTTTTAGGTTGAAAATTCAACTGTTTTGTTTAGAAAATTCGTCTTCTTGTCTTAAAAATCCAACTATTTTGTAAATGATTCGTCTTTTTTTTTATTTCAAAAATTAATTTTATCCAATGAAAATTTAACTGTTCCATTTTTTGCTGAAAGTTGATCTATTTAGTTTACAAAAATCGACTATTCGGTGAAAATTTATTTAATTTGTTGAAAATTCCTTTTGTTTGAATTAAATTAATCTTCTTGGTTGAAAATGTATTCATTTACTGGAAAATTTTAATTTTTTGTAGAAAGCTTGTCTTTTTAGCTTTAAAATTCCACTTTTTAGTTCAATATGTATGTATTTTGTTGATAATAATTCGTCTCTCATGGTAAAAAATGAATCTTTTTGGTTGAAAATTCATCTTTTTTTACTTAAAAATTATACATTTTGGATGAATTTTTTTTTCTTCTTTGAGATTCTTCCCTTGGTTAAAATATCAACTATTATATTTTTTGTTGCGAATTCATCTTTTTGGTTGAAAATTCGCAGTTACTTGTTTAAAAATTGAACGAATTTCTAAGTTAATAAGAAACAGTAAGATTTGACCAAACTCTCACTTTTCAAATTTTAAATTTGGTGTCCTGAATCTCGGAGGGGGGGGGGGCTAATCCCCCTGTGTCCGCCATTGAGCGGGTGTTTAGAAAGAAAGTTAAGAAATCAGTCTGAATAGTTTGAGTTATTGTACGGCAGTTAGTTGAAATAGAGCCATTATCATTCCTAATGATGTTGATATTGAGAAAGTTAATGATCTCAGAAGGACCGCAGTGCGCGAGTACTCAGCCGAGTATATTGCGCAATATTAGGCATTCTAATTGGAAACGGTTCAGACGGCCCTAACTGTTTACGTTTGGATTCCCCCGATTTAGCAACAATGCTATTTGCAGGCAGCTCCCGACACTGTTATTAAATCGGGGTCCCAGTGTGATGCTGTTTTCAATTTTGTGTGTAAACTGTAATCTATTATGAAATTTGTTAAAGACTGTATCAGTTTTATTAACCTGATAGACAAAAGCACTTTTTGTGGACAAATGTGCGGAAATTTTGATTTGGCTAAACCAAAATTTTTTATTTAACAACAAAATAAACAATATTTATATCCTAACTTTTCAGATATACCTTTCTTTTAAGATCTGCGAATTGACTAAAGAAGAGCTCAAGTCAGTGTAATTACTATCTAGCAATAGTTTTTAGTAGGTTAGAGTGAGAAAAAAATTGTTTATAATGTTTCAAACAAATTAATGAATAATATCGATAATCGATTTTTTCCAGTCTTCTGGAACTTCTCCCATCTCGATACATTTTATCAATTCGCACAACCTGTGAGATATGTAATCATCATCGTATTTAAGCATTTCAGCTAAAAAAATCTCTCAGAGCGTCTAGTATTCCGTCTGCATCATATGGCATTTCACCCTTGCTATTTCTCATGCTGTCTAACTCTGTACAAATGCACATTTTGACCATTTTTCCAAGAATAGGCTCCGTTTTCTTTGCGAAATCAACTAAACATGTATTTCCAATGACTCTTTGCTATGATATTTTGCCAACGGATAAAAAAAGTTAATTATTTAAACAATTTTTATAAACAAATGTACATTTTGGTCACTTTTGCAGGAATAGGCTTTTTTCGTGGAGTAAGCTAGAAATGTCTTACCAATGACTCCTTGTTGCCTTGTTTGTCAAATTAATAAGAACTGTTCATTGTTTAAACAATATGTATGTAAAAATACACAGTTTGACGATTTTTCCATGAAAAGTATTAATTTTCTTTGCGGAATTAACAATAAATGTCTTGCCAATTATTCCTTCTTATCACAGTTTTTGTTTAATTAGGAAAAAGTGTTGATTACTTAAACAATATTTATAAACAAATTCACGTTTTTAACATTTTTCACGAATAGGGCTATTTTTTTAATAATACATGTACCTTGGTTTTTGTAGGTCACTCCGCAAAAAAAAATTATCATGGAAAACTGGACAGACTGTGAATTTGTTTATAAATATTGTTTAAACAATCAACACTTTTTCCTAATTATAAAAATGTGACAGAAAGGAATAATTGGCAAGACATTTATTGTTGATTCCGCAAAGAAAATTAATACTTTTCATGGAAAAATGGTCAAACTGTGCATTTAATTATAAAAATTGTTCAAAAAATTAATATTTTTCATCATTTAAACAAAATTTCAGCTAGGAGTCACTAACGATACATTTTCACTGGTTTCCGCAAAAAATTGGCCCTATTTGTGGAATAATGTTAAAAATGTGAATTTATTTTTGCAAAATCTGTTGAAAATATATCTTTTTGGTTGAAAATTCAACTAATTTGGTTGACAATTTAACAATTTTTTTTTTTGAAAATGCAATTAATTTTTGGCTCAAAATTCATTTTTCAAACTGAAAACTGAACTATTCCATTTTTGGTTGAAAATTTATCTTTTTTTGTTTAAAATTGACGTATTTTGTTGAAAATTCGTTTAACTTTTGGTTCGAAATTAATTTTTTTAACGTGAAATCTTACTATTTTATTTTTGGTTAAATATTGATCTTTTTTAGTTAAAAATTTTACTATTTGGTTCAAAATTTGTCTTTTTTGTAGAAGATTAACGTACTTTGTTGAGAATTTTTTATTTGATTGAAAAAAAATAATCTTGTTTAAAAAAATCATCATTTTGGTTAAAAAGTCAGATGATTTGTACAAAAGTCGTTTTTGCTTGAAAATTCAACAATTTCATGGAAAATTCAACTATTTTGTTGAAAATGCAATACATTTTTGGTTCAAACTTTATTTCTTGAACTGAAAATTCAACCATTCTCCATTTTTGGTTGAAGATTTATTTTTTTGAGTTAAAATAATTATTATTTGATTCAAAATTTATCTTTTTTTATTGAAAATTCACGCATTTTGTTGGGAATTCGTATTTTTGTGGAAGAAAATTAATCTTCTTGTTAAAAAAGTCAGATTTTTCGTATAAAAGCCGTTTTCAGCTTGAAAATTTAACTATTTTGTTGAAAATGCAATTAATTTTAGGTTCCAAATTTATTTATTAAACTGAAATTTCAACTATTTTATTTTTGGTTAAAGATTTATTTTTTTTGAGTTAAAAATGTTACTATTTGGTTGAAAATTTATCTCTTTTATTGAAAATTCACGTTTTTCGTTGGCAATTCGTATTTTTCTAGAAAAAATTAATCTTCTTTTTAAAAAAATCATAATTTTTGTTAAAAAGTCAACTGTTTTGTATGAAAGTCGTATTTAGGTTGAAAATTCAAGAAATCCATAGAAAAATTACACTATTTGGTTGAAAATTGTCTTTATTGTTGAAAATTTAAATTTTTTGTCGAAAATTTAACTGTTTTGGTTCAAAATGGAACTATTTAGTTTCAAATTTATCTTCTCTTTGTTGAAAATTCGTATTGTCCAAAATTAAGATCAATAAAAGATGTTAGATTTTTTCGAAACAAAATTTTTTCAAACTTTTCTTAATTTTAAAATCATTTCAAATTAATAGATTCATGATTAAAGGCTCATATTCAACTCCAAATCCTATTTAAATATTGTTCTAATCTAAAATGTTTCATTTTTAACCATTTAATTTGAAATTTCTTAATTAAGGATGAATTTTTTTTAAATATTCAGCAATATTTTACGTTCGATTTGAAATGAGCAAATATAAATCAAATATTAAAAACTCTTTTGAACAAATTTTTAATATTCAAGTGAAATTATTGAATTTTGATGCATGAATAACAATTAAACAATTATCAATTTGAAAAAAAATTGAGTTAGTTGAAGATGTTTACAAGTTTTGAGAAGATCCAAACTTAATATATAACTGGAAAATATTTCGAAAAATAAAAATATAAATTTGGATTTTTTAAGGTTTCGAAATAAAATTTTGAAGCTTTTCAAGAATCTTTAAAGGTTTCAAGAAAAAAAAATCTTATGTTTGCTGGGAACATTTAAAATAATTTTTTATTTTGAGAAATTAATTTTAAGAGAATATTTGAAAAGATTAAAAAAAAATTTTTATTAATAAATGATAATTGAACAATTATCCATTCAGGAAATATTCGAATGAGTTTAAAATATATTTAAAAGTTTTTAAAAGATACGAAAATAATTTAAAACGTGAAAATATTTCAAACCATTTAAAAGACAATGTAGATTTTTGAAGATTTGGAACAAATAATTTATAAGCTTTTTAGGCTTTTTAAAAGGTATCAAATGAATAAAAAATTTTTATCAAAATTCCTAGAAAAACTAACACTAATTTTTTTTTTAATTAATTTTAAAAGAAAATTGAATAAGATTTCTAAGATTTTCAAAAAAGAATTTGAATGATTTTAAGGTCGTTTTTTTTACTTTTGCAGGATTTAAAAAAAAATAACTGTAAAAACTAGAAATCTCTTTTTTTGTGGTATTATTTTTTTCGTGTCCTGTTTTTTACTATGAATTCCTGCTGTTATTTTCAATGTAAAAAAAATGATATGATTCTGAATACTTATACATTTTTTTATTCATTCTTCAATTCATAGTTTTGAAAATGATAGCGTGGATTTCTATTTTTTTAAATCTTAGAACTGTACAATTTATAAAAGTTAAAATCTTGCAGTTTAGCGGCTTTTAATTCAAAAATTCTGAATTAAGAAGTGTTTAAAGCTTCCATTTTATACGGTAAATTATTGAGCGTTTGAATTGACATTTTTTTTAGCTTCAATTTTAAAAGTTGGAAATTCAAAAGTATGTATTTCACTTTTTTGTAAAAAAATGTACAAAATTTAACAATAAAATACAGTTAAACACAAATAGCTATTTTTCAAGCTTTTTAGCAATTTAAAAGGTTTTAAATGAAAAAAATGTGTATCAAAATTCGTACAAAAACTAACAATAATTTTTTTCGTTTGAAAAATTAATTTTGAAAGAATATATAATAAGATTTCAAAAATTCACAAAAAAGAATCTTAATGATTTTAAGGTAGTTTTTTTTTACATTTGCAGGATTTTCAAAAAATTGTAGGAAAAATTCGAGTTCCAAGATAATAATATTATTATTAGATTCCTGGAGATTTTTTTAATTAATTTTTTTAAACAAATTTTCAAGATAATATTTGAAAAAACTTCAAGACAAATTTTAATGTATAAATTAATGTTTCTAGCTTAAAATTGCTTAAAATGATATAATTTTGAAATTTTATAAATTAAAAGTATAAAAGTTCAACTTTTGCAATTTAAAGGCTTTTAATTAAAAAATTAAAAAAGTTGAAGAGTGTTAAAAGCTTCCATTTTATACGCTTAAATTATTGAGCGTTTGAATTAACATTTTTTCAAGCTTTAATTTCAAAAGTTTAAGATTCAAAAGTATGTATTTCACTTTGAGTGTCTCAATTTGCGGTTCAGTTTTTATAACTTCAAGTGAAAAATTTTTCATCTTCAAGAGTTTGATTGCTCTATATTTGAAAAAAAACTTTACACGTAAGGTTTTTTTGTTTTTTAATAACAATCATTCATTATTGTCTTCTAATATTCTACCATTCTTTTAGAGTTTAAACATAGAAAAGTTTTTTGTAAATTCTTGTAGAAAATTAAAACTACAATAAAATACAAAAATGTACAAAAAAATACAAAAAAGTACAACATCCGTCTCAATAATAGAAAAAAGTTGTACTTTCCTGTAAAAAGTAGTTTAAGTTTTCTCTACTTTTTTGTAAAAAATTTTCCATCAGGGTTTTTGTTGAAAATTCAACTATTTTGGTTATAAAATTAACTATTTTGTTAAAAATGCCGCCTAAACTAAGAATATCATTAACATGATCAAGGATCTGAATGTCAGTGCAATGAATGACCCAAGGATCAGACACCTCAGGATTGTTGGAATACAATTGTATTCTTTTGAACGAAAATTCTGTGATGAACAACATCTTTTTAAAGTTGGTGAATGTTAATTAATGACTGTAATAACAGTGTCGTTCATTTTTCATTCATTATTGAGAGGAGAGAAAATATGAGTGAAAATAGAAACAGTAATTAACGAAGTAAGGCAGCTTGAGCTAGAAGTAAGTGGAGTGAAAGTAAATTAAGAATATCATTAACATGATCAAGGATCTGAATGTCAGTGCAATGAATGACCCAAGGATCAGACACTTCAGGATTGTTGGAATACCATTGTATTCTTTTGAACGAAAATTCTGTGATGAACATCTTTTTGAAGTTGGTGAATGTTAATTAATGACTGTAATGACAGTATCGTTCATTTTTCATCCCTTATTGAGAGGAGAGAAAATATGAGTGAAAATAGAAACAGTAATTAATAAAGTAAGTCAGCTTGAGCTAGAAGTAAGTGGAGTGAAAGTAAATTAAGAATATCATTAACATGATCAAGGATCTGAGTGTGAGTGCAATGAATGACCCAAGGATCAGACACCTCAGGATTGCTGGAATACCATTGTATTCTTTTGAACGAAAATTCTGCGATGAGCAACATCTTTTTGAAGTTGGTGAATCTTAATTAATGACTGTAACAACAGTGTCGTTTATTTTTCATTCCTTATTGAGAGGAGAGAAAATATGAATGAAAATAGAAACAGTAATTAATGAAGTAAGGCAGCTTGAGCTAGACTGCTAGAAGTAAGTGGAGTAAAAGTAAATGGAAGAGAAACGGAAGGAAGTGAAAAAGTGTGCTAAAATTTGGGTTCATCTGGAATCTGGATGAGGGCAAAACAGTGGTGGAGTCGATAGAGAGTATCCAGGGATGCGTGACGAATCGAAGGGCGGTTTTTGTCAAGCTGACCGCAGCCAAGAGTCAACATTTTCGTCTCAGCGGGCGCTTTCGGTCTAACAATCAGCCAACGATCCGGAAGATGCTAACAATGAAGAGCCCCAATGACTTTCGCGTCGACTATTTTCCCGACGGCACGACTGCTGACTATGGTCTCTAAAAGCCTTCTTAAAGTTAAAAGGATCCGTTTGACTGACAATATTTGTTTGACTTTGACACTAAGCAAAAACTCTTCTATTTTCTAGAATCTAGAAAATCTAGTAGAAACATGATTTTCGAGGAAACGTGTTTTTCGGCCGTTGCCATGATTTTAGAGCAAACGTGTTATATTATGGGGATTGCACAACTGAATGGAATGTAGAGTCAAGATCCAAATTTCCATGACCTATATGGGTCATTCTTTACCAAGGGGGAAACAACTCCTGAAAATATTTTACTTGCGGCACTTAATAAGCTGATACCTCTGCAATTATTGCAGTTGCTTTATCTCCCTTTCCTTTGTAGATTGGTACGATAATCGATTTTTTCCAGTCTTCTGGAACTTCTCACATCTCGATACATTTGATCAATTCGCACAACCTACTGTAATCGTCATCGTATTTAAGCATTTCAGCTAAAAGAATCTCTCAAAGCGTCTAGTATTCCGTCTGTATCATATGGCATTCGACCCTTGCTATTTCTCATGTTGCGTAACTCTGTACTTTTACCTCCCTACATATCGATCAACGCGCTTTTACTAAAATCCCATTACTTATCTTACTTCTTCAAATTTTGTTTCATCATTAGGATACAATATAACTCTTCTAGTTTCTAGAATCTAGAAAATCTAGTAGAAACATGATTTACGAGGAAAAAGTGTTATATTATGTGGATCGCACAACTGAATGGAATGTAGAGTCAATATCCAAATTTCCAGTTGAATCTTTATCTTGAAATCAGTTTTTCACCAAAAACGGACTAGTTAAATTTTTAGTTACAAAATTAATTTCTAAAAAGAAAACGAATTTTCAACCAAGAAGATATATTTTCAACCAAAAAACAACGATTTTTCAAGAAAAAAGTTAAATTTCCAACCAAAGACATGAATTTTCAACTTGAGTGAGAAATCTTGAACCAAAAAAATGAATTTTGAAGAAAATTGTTGAATTTTCTACAAAGTAAATTAATTTTTTACCAAAAAAGATGGATTCTCGATGCAAAATGTAATAGTTGGTAGATTAACCAATAAAGTTAAAGTCAACCAAAAAAGACAAATTGGCAACTAAACAGTTGAATACTCAACAAAAAAGATGAATTTTCAACAAAACGGGCAACTTTTCAACCAAAAAGGATACTTTTCAATTAAATATATTAATTTTCAACAAAGTAGAATAATGTTCAACCAAAAATGGAATAGTTAAATTTTCATTTAAATAAAAATTATTTTTTAACAGAAAAATCGAGTTTTCAATCAAATATTTCAATATTTAACTAAAGAGATGAAGTTTCAGCTAAAATAATGCATCTCCAATAAAAAGTGAATTTTTAACAAAATACATGAATTTTCAACAAAATAGTTCAGTTCTGCACGAATCTAGTTTAATTTTGAATCAAAAGATGAATTTTTAAACAAGAAAATTGATATTCTTGCTTAAAAATTAATCTTTTTGGTTGGAAATTGAATTTTGCTTGTGAAAAATTCCACTATTTTGGTGAAAATTAATTTTTTTGGTTAAAAATTAATTTTTTGTAATGAAAATTTAACTACTTTATTTTTGATGAAAATTTGCCTTTCTCAGTTGAAATAACATGTATTTTCAATTAAAAAGGCAAATTTTTACCAAAAATGAAATTGTAAAATTTTCAGTGCAAAGAAAACAAATTTTAAACAAAATTTCTCACAAAAAGATGAATTTTTAACATAATACGTGAATTTTTAACAAAATAGTTAAATTTTTAAGAAAATAGTTGAGTTTTCAACCAAAAGGATCAAATTTTAAACAAGAATCTTAATTTTCTACCAATAAAATCAAATTTCAACCAAATACACGCTTTCTCAACTAAGAAAGACAAATTTTCACAAAAACTGAAATAGTTGATAATTCAAATAGAAATATGTATTTTCAACCAATAAAACGAACTCTCAAGAAAATAGTAAAATTTTCAACCAACCTATTTTTAACTGAAATGAAAAATATTTATGCAGAAAATTTTTGTTTAAACGTATTTCTACTTTCAACCAAGTATTTAAATCCTTAACTGAAAAAATTTATTTTATTCCAAATTAGTTAAATTTTTAACCCAAAAAGACCCACAAAGTAGAATAATTTTCACCGAATAATTGAATTTTCAAACAAAATGATAAATTGTCAACGAAGAAAGTTAATTTTGTACCGAAAAAGACTAATTTTCGAGAAAAATGGTTCAATATTAAACATTTTAAATTTAAATTTAAAAATTGCGAATGCATTATTCTTCGGTTGTCTGACTTTGATACATTAATTAAATATTTCATAACTTTTTTATTGTGGTTTCACAATTTTAAATCTTTAAATTAAAGATTTAAATTTTAAATTGATCAGATTTCGAATCATCCAATTACGTATCGTCAATTATAAACTCCTCTTATATGAATGTTAATTAATTATTAACTCTTTTTATTTTGAATTGCTTTAATTTTAAATATTTCCGTTTTGTAAGATTCAATTTTAAACTTGGTCAATACATAGTACACCATTCGTTTTATAGAAGTTGCGAATTTAAAATGTTTAAATGTAATATAAATCTAATTTTTATTTTTAATCTGAACGTTAGAAACCTGGAGATATTATTTAATTCTGAAGGCCCTGACCTTTGAAGGCTTTAGTTTAAAATTTTAAGCATGGCAAGTCCTTACTCTCTAAATTTTAATTAGTCGAAAACTACTGATATACGTAAAAACTTAAAAGAAAAAAATGGGGGGAACTAATAGCGCCATTCGATGACTAGAAAAACATAATTTATTAATTTTTTATGGTTTTTTTTAGTTTTAATTAAGAAATTTTAATGTTTCCTCAATTTGTATTTTAAGTTTATATTGTTATATTGATAATAATTGTGTATGAACAATACAATATTCATAATTGAATCAGTATTTTCAAAACAAAACATAAGTAATGGGATTTCAGTAAAAGCGCGTTTATCAATATGACGGGAGGTAAAACTACAGAGTTAGGCGACATGAGAAATAGCAAGGGTGAAATGCTATATAACAAAGACGGAACACTAGACGCACAGTGCTTCTTAAAGTTCAATATAGGAAGTAATAAAAAAAACACACATTTCAGAAAAGCAAAAGAGCATTCTTTCCGCGGTACATAAATTTATCAATTCCTACAACCTGTGAGGTATGTAATCGTCATCGTATTTAAGCATTTCAGCTGAAAGAGTCTCTCAAAGTGTCTAGTGTTCCTTCTTTATTATATAGCATTTCACCCTTGCTATTTCTCATGTTGTCTAACTCTGTACTTTTAGCTCCCTTCATATTAATCAACGCGCTTTTACTAAAATTCCATCACTTATCTTACTTCTTCAAATTTTATTTAATCATTTTGATACAATACAACATCATAATTGTAATGCTCAATTGAAACTCAGAACCCATAAGAAAGTATTTTAAAAAGTTAATAAATTATGTCTCCCTAGCAATTCATTGCTACTCATTGAATCATAGTTATAGTAATACTAAGCTAATTAGTAAAATACCCTTACTGATTAGAGAGGTAAGTTTAAATTTTTCAATTTTTGAGAATATAAAATAACAAATTCAAAAATACCTTTTCTTTTGCAACGTAACAAGCCATACAAAATCCCATTTTTATATAAAAAAAAAATATTTTTGGAAGATCACTTCGAAAAAGAATATTTTTCCTGAGAGTGCAAGAAGAAGATAAAAAGAGACTCAAGAGATAGAGGTCTTGCAACAATCTGAACCATCGATCTAAATTACATTGTGTAATCCTCTTA
This sequence comes from Andricus curvator, assembly GCA_932195095.1. Lineage (NCBI taxonomy): Eukaryota > Metazoa > Arthropoda > Insecta > Hymenoptera > Cynipidae > Andricus > Andricus curvator. The sequence continues at coordinate 41,541 of CAKNYM010052738.1, read as the reverse complement.
ATCTGATCGTGATCCACCTTTGAAGGTTACTTTTGATCTAACTGGGATTATTATAAATCCCATGGAGACCCTCTGTGTGCTAAATTTCTAGCAAAATTGATTGCAAAAATAAAATAGAATTTTGAATCTTATGTTGTCATGTCTATCATAAAATTTATGACTTCTTCACTGATTTATCATTCTTCATATCACATTTCTCAATTACCATCTTGAAACCCGTTTGGAAGTTATTGGAAATCTTTTGAAATGTACATATATATGTATGTATGTATATATAATTTACAGAATCAGTTTCATCATGAAATCAAATTATAATTTTCTACAATTTTAGCAAAGATTTAAATGCGGAGTATAATTAAAAAATTAGGATATATGTTAATTATGGATATTCTCTTAAATCTTAAATGGCAAACGTTTTTTTTCAATTTATAAATTTTTTATTACTTTAAAAAATGAATTTAATTGAATATTTATTATTAATTACACTTAAGAAAGACGAGAAATCTTTTGGTAATTTTTCAAGATGATTTTTGGCGTACATTAGAGAATTCCAAAATTTTCTTTTAGATTAAAAATTTTTTTTGAATCTGTTTTGGTTGAAAAATTAACTATTTTGTTGAAAAAAAAAAAAAAATATATATATATATATATATATATATATTTAAATCAAACTATTTTATTGAGGATTCATTTTTTTTAATTAACCTTTTCAATTTTTGGTTGGAAATAGATATTTTTTGGTTGAAAATTCAAGATTCATAATTTTAGTTGAAAATTCATCTCTTTGGTTGAAAATTAAACTATTTTTCTGTTGAAAATTAATTTTTTTGACTGAAAATTTTACTATTCCAGTTAAAGATCCATTACTTTAGTTCAAAATTCATCTCTTTGGTTGCAAATCATCAATGATTGAAAATTAATTCTTTCTGTTTGAAAAGTTCACTATTATATTTTTGTTGAGAATTCATCTTTTATTGTTTGAAATTGTAGTATTTGGTTGAAAATGTAATTATTTGGTGAAAAATTAATAATTTTGTTATAAATTTATTCTTTCTGGTTGAAAATTCAACAATTTTGATAAAATTTGTTTTCGCTCACTGAAAAATCTTTTTCGATTGAAAATTCAACTTCTTTGTGAAAAATTGAACTTTTAAGTTAAAAATTCAATATTCACTATTTCAGTTAAAAATTCATCTCTTTCGTTAGAAATAAATCTCTGGTTCGAAATTCATCTCGTTTATGGAAAGTTCGTTTTTTTCTGTTTGTTTAAAATTGATTTTTTTCAATAAAAATTCATCTATTCCAGTTGAAAATTTATCATTTTAGTTTAAAATTCATTTCTTTCGTTGAAAAATGTACTATTATATTTTTGATTGAGAATTTATCAAAATTAATTTTTTTAACTGAAAATTTTACTATTTTAGTCAAAGCTTCATCATTTTAGTATAAAATGTATCTATTTGGTTGTAAATCATACTATTTTTTGTTAAAAAATAATTTTTTTTCAAATGTTTACTATTACATTTTTGGTTGAGAATTCATCTTTTATTGTTAAGAATGTTAATATTTAGTTGAAAATTCAAATCTTTTTGTAAAAAATTAGTTTTTTTTTGTTCAAAATTTATTTTTTTTCAACTAAAAATTTTACTATTTTAGTTAAAGATTCATCATTTTAGTTGAAAATGTATCTCTTTGGTTGCAAATCATATTATTTTTTGTTAAAAATTAATTCTTTCTGTTCGAAAAGTTTATTGTTTAAAATGTTAATATTTAGTTGAAAATTTATTTATTTAGTTAAAAATTTAATAATTTTGTTGGGAATTTATTCTTTTCAGTTCAAAGTTGAACTGTTTTATTAAAAATTCGTCTTCTTGGGTTGAAAATTCAACTATTCTGATAGAAAATTAAACTATTTGGTAAAAATTAACCTTTTAGTTGAAAATTCGTACTTGTTTGCTGAAAATTCATGTTTGCGGGTTTAAAATTTTCCTTTGATTAAAAATGATTTTCTTCATTTTGAAGTTATTTTCGCATAAAAGAAAAAAATTATTTTTCAAAAATCAAATTTTCAAAATCTTCAATTTTTAGGACATTTTTTTCAGAGTGTTTATACAAAATTACATATATGTATTAGGGTGGCCCTTATTTTTCACTTTTCGAATTTCTCTTCTCTCACTAATGTTTGAACGCGATAATATGTTACATATAATTATTTTATATAAAATAAATATATTTTACCTAAAAAAAAGCAGGAGAAACATTTTATCTCACTAAATTTTCGATCAATTTTAATATTTGGAAGTACTATTTTGTTTATTATGAATTATTATTATTATTATTAGTTCTGGGTTGAGACCTTAGCAGCCCCTGACGCTTGGGTAATCCCGTTGCGTCCCCTTGTAAGCCTAAGCATGACCCCATAGCCCTCTCCATAGGGAGAGGACCGCAGCCACGCTATTGGCCGATATCTCCAACTCACTGATAAAATAATTACCTGTGAGTGTTAGACGTTTCCCCGCAATAGCAGGGCAGTGACAAAGGATGTGAGTAGATGTCTCATTATCCTTTCCGCACAGACGACAGAGGGGACTTTCTGCAAGCCCAATCTTGTGTCTGTGATATCCTAACTTCCCATGTCCTACGAATAGTTCTGTTAGGACTTTAATTTCATTCCTCCCGAGCTTGAGTATTTCCCTAGCTCGGTTGGAGTTAAGCTTTGAGCCCAAGAGTGTTTTGGCCTGTCTGCAACCAGAAACCAGGTCCCACTCATTCTGATGTTCCTCAGTCAGCCAACTGTTAATTACTTCAGTGACTAACCTGCTGGAAATACCTACCACTGGCTCGGGTCCAGTAAAATTTCTTCCTGCTGCTAGCTTGGCTAGTCTATCCGATATCTCATTGCCCTTGATACCACTGTGTCCAGGGATCCATAGCAGAGTGACTCGGTTTTCGGTCGCTAACGTATTTAGTGCTTCAAAGCATTCCAGTACTAATAGCGACGTAGTCGTTGTTCCATTCAAGGCCAGTATAGCAGCCCTGCTGTCTGAGCAGATACGGATGTTCCTTTTATTACCGTACTCCCTTGCCTTATAGGCACACTGGAGTATGGCCATAGTCTCAGATTGTAGAACTGTGGCGTAGGACCCCATCTCAATTGTGAAGCCCATTCCATTCCTTCTACGATATACGCCGGCTCCTGCCTTCTCCTCGTTCCTGGAGCCATCTGTAAACCAGTTGTCTCCATCACAGGGCAGGTATGCGTCGCCGTTAACCCATTCCTCCTTCGTGGATAGGCTAACTCGATACTTCTTGTCGAAGAGGTGGCGAGTGACCATTTTGTCCCTGGGCATGTTCAAGGTCGGCCTTCTCGCAATGTCGACTGGGATCTTCACTGCTGTCGAGATCCTTCTGTCATTTACCAAATTTAGCCTCCAGGCCGCCTTCGCAGCCACGGCCTTGATGGTAAGATGGAGGGGCTCTAAACCTATTAGTGCCCCCAGTGCCATCGTGGGTGTCGACTTCGAGGCTCCAGTGACGCCTCTCAAGATCAGTCCCCTGATCCTTTCCAGTCGAGACTTTACAGTGGACAGCTCGACCCTGCTCCACCAGACCACCGCCGCATAGGTTAATCTGGGTCGCAAGATCGCTGTGTAAATCCACATAAGTGTCTCCGGTTTCAGGCCCCAGCTTTTCCCTATGGCTCTCCTACAGAGCCATAGGGTCACTACTAGCTTCTTGCACTTGTTTTCCAGGTGCTCATTCCATGACAGCTTCTTATCCAGAATTACTCCTAGATATTTGGCTCGTTCTTTGATTTCCAGCTGTTGTCCTCCAAGTTTCAATGTACTCGTAGTTCCCCACTTGTACCTTCTGGTGAAAACAACCGCATCTGTCTTACTAGGATTAACCGATAATCCAGTTTTCTTGCACCATGAGTCCACTATCATCAGTGCTTGCTGCATTACTCCGAAGAGCACATCCAGATGCTGACCGCGCACGATAACTAATATATCGTCCGCATAGCCTATGACGTGAAGACCCTGACTCGAGAGTAGATGAAGCAATTCATCCACTACCAGGCACCACAGCAAGGGAGATAAAACTCCCCCCTGCGGACATCCCGAGTCAATGGTTCCACTTAGAGTGACATCACCCTTAGTCGTGGTTAGATTCCTGTTGGCCAACATGTGGCACGTCCATTCCACGACTGCCGTAGGCACACCATGTGCAATCATGGCCGCCCTGATCACCTCTCCAGAGGTGTTATTGAAGGCTCCTTCGATGTCCATAAAGGTTCCAACCGCAAGGCCTTTCTCCTTCAGTTGACCTTCAATTAGGTTCACTGCTCCGATTAGGGCCGTCTCCGTCGAGTGACCAGCCCTATAGGCGTGTTGCTCCTTATGGAGCGGTCTGCTTGACAAGACCTTATCGCGGATATATCTATCCACAAGTCTTTCCACTGTTTTTAATAGAAAAGAGGTTAGGCTGATGGGCCGGAAATCCTTGGGTGAAGTATAACCGATCCGACCTGCCTTCGGAATGAAGACTACTCTCGTACCCCTCCAAGCCGTCGGGACATATCCCAACGTCAAACTAGCCCTAGCAAGTCTCACAAGCGGCCCTATGATGAACTCTCCGGCCCTCTGTAAGAGGGCCGGATATATGCCATCCGGGCCAGGAGACTTGTAAGGACTAAAGGATTTCAGGGCCCTGAGGACTCTGAGTATCCCCCTCCGGGCAATTTCAGAGTGCCGAGAATAGCGTCTGGATTTCGAGAAAGCAGCCTGTCCAGTCTAGCCGCCTCAGCTCCCTTCTCGATGTCTGTGCAAAAGTTGGTCCAGCTCTCCTGCTTTGCCTTACGTATTGCACCTCTGTATTCGTCCCTCATCGTTGTGAATGACGTCCATAGTTCCTTCGTTTTGCCAATACTGGCACGTCTGAACCTCTCTCTGGTTACCCTGCGAAGCTCTTCGAGTTTCCCATTCCACCAGTGTGTCTCCCCGGCCTTTCGGACTCTTGTAGGTCGACAATTACTTTCATAAGTAGCTTTGATGGCTTCCGTGAAAGTTTTGGCTGCCATCTCCAGGGTGTCCACGTCTCGAATTGACCTGGGAACCTCTGAAAGTGCACATCTTAGTTCCGTGGAAAACTGATCCCAGTCCGTTCTTCTTGGATTTCTGACCCATTTGGGGCCAGCGGGTACAACGGATTCCAACACGAACTCTATTTGTGAGTGATCTGAGAGAGAGGGTTCGTCTGAAACCCTCCACTTCTTGATACTATCCCTAAAACTACTGGTGCAGAGAGTGATGTCAATGACTTCTTCCCTGACCGAATTACGGAACGTCGGAGTGTTCCCCGTATTAAGAATATCCAAGTCAGTAGTGATTAGATATTCCAGTAGGTCATTACCTCTTGAGTTGACGTCCGTGCTACCCCACAAAGTATGGTGGGAATTAGCATCGCACCCCAACAGAAGAGGAATGCTTCTTACCTTGCAATACTCCACCAGTGTACATACCTCCACTGGTGGATTAGTGTCGCTGTCATAAGGAAAATAAGCTGATCCTAGAACCAGCCTCCCTATCCCTTTGAGATCCAAGGCTATCACCATCAGGTCTCTCGAACATAGTTCAAGCAGCGGGACAGCGCTAACTCCCTTCGTCAGTATACATGCCCTTGGTTTCGCCGCCTTGGGGTCCCTGTAACAAAAAATACCAGCCCCCCCTAATCCCCTAATGGTATCTCGAACTAACCATGGTTCTTGGATTAGCGAGATACCTGTATGCCTCGCAGCCATGCCCCTCTGCAAAACTGCAGAGGCGCCTTTGCTGTGATGCAAGTTAATCTGGGTAATGGTTAGACCCGGAGCAGTCATTTAGGTCTGCTCCCGATCCTCCTGCGTCTCAACAGGCTCCTCCTGTCCCTGGCCGGCAACCCTGAAGTTGACCTGTCCAAAGTGATAGAAGGGCCTGTTGTTGAGGGCCGAAAGGGCCCTCGTTTGGGACTCAGGAATATACATGACTAGGAGATGCCTAGTGCCTCCTAATGTGTCCACTTCCTGAGGCCTTTCGTGCCTGACAATTCGCCAGGACGCAGTCTTCAATGAGGGGTTGAATCCCTCCAACCGACGGAGAACCTCAGACGGGTCTTCCGGTTTGCCCGGGAACCACGCCGTAGCTCTAACCATCTTTTGGAGCAACTCAACTCCACCCACCTTAAGGGACGCACCTTCCCACGACTCCGTCTCGACCACCGCTTTGAGTAGCCAAGCTCTAGCCGCTGGGTCGGCTGCCACAAATACAAAGACCCCTCCTCTGCAGAAGGAGGTCACAAATTTTGGCCATTGGTCTGGGGACACTTTTGCAAGCGCCCTCCAGGTAGCCTCCCTGAAGATCTCAAACTGCTCCACCGTGAGCAATGAGTCCGGGTAGTTGGTGTCAGCCACCACCACCGTCAGGGGGTCGGTCCTCTGAGCGGCCGTCAGTCCAGCTCCCGACGACTCTCTGTTCGTCGGCTGCTGGGCCGACTTGTGCCTCTTCAAAGGCCCAGCCACCCCCGGTGGGGTGCCCTCCGAGCCTCTACCTCTCTTCTGGGCCTCAGTGCTGGATGTCAGCCCCTCAGCTGCCGACGCTCCAGCTCCCGCAGCTGCTTCCCTAGCCTGCCGCACTTTCCTCCTCAGTCTCCTTTTCTGGGAACCGTTGAGGCTGTTTTTCTTATTGGAGGGCCGATTGGCCTCTCCCAGTACCATGGCCTCGTTCAGAGGGACCGTCGATCCCTCAGCTCCCAAGGGAGCTGTGGGCACAGCCATCAACTGAACTTGGCTTGCCGGAGAGACAGATAGAGGGGTAAGGGTTAAGTTGGGCCCGTAAAGGCCCAACCCCTCACCTCCCTCCGCCACCTCCCTTCTTCCTCCTTTCTCATTTTTTGTATTTTGCGTATCCATATTGATCCCACGAGAAGCTAGGGAAATAAAGGTCCGCCCCTGCAGAGCCCCGCATGCAGGGGTAAGACTGTAATTACTCGGGGAGGTAGTCCGGTGTCCCCGAGAGGCCGTTAAGACACCTTCGTAACCCCTAGGTGCCAAAGTGCCATGAGCACGATCGCTCTACACCCACGGCTTAGGGGGGGTGGTCACATTGAGTGAACCACTCAATGTGCAAATATCCGTTTGCAAACCACCATAACAAAACGGAGAGCTGTTTCTTAGTCGCTATGTGGGCCGCAGGCCATTCCTGTCCCGATTACAAACTGTAAGTCGGTCCGGGAGGGGCCTCGACCCAGGGATCCAGAAGGCCCGTGTTAGCTAGGCTCTTTCACCCTTCTATCATACCGTACTCACGCATGCCAGGAGAGCCCGTTTATAGGGATCCTTTTTCCTCTCACCCAGGAGAGCCCGTTTATAGGGATCCTTTCATTCATATCCATACGCATGCAGGCCGAGGTCCTTTTGACCCCTATGTCCCACATGCTTAAGCCTCCCCACCAACTACAAGGTGTTACAGCCCCCAGGGGAGGTTATTATGAATACTTGTAGATGTTTAAATATATACAAAGAAAAAAATTGTTTAAACATCTACGAGGATTCATAATAAACAAATTAGTACTTCAAAATATTAAAATTTGTCGAAAATTTAGTGAGATAAAATGTTTTTCTCGCTTTTTTTTAAGTAAAATATATACTTGAACATATACGTATTATTTAAATAATTGTAAAATTATTTAAACAAATTATTTTATTGTTATAATTGATTAAATAACTCATAAAGTCTAGAAAATACGTTCATTTCGCAAGTTAACTGAAACAAACAAATATTTACACAAATAAAAATTGTTTAAACAATTGAATATTAGTTAACAAATGACTGGGTATTCCCAAATCACCGATTAATGATTATTTATTTTCAAACAACTTTTAAAAAGCTCTAATAAACCGCAATATTACGTAAAATTCAAATTTGTCACTTATGGGGTTTTCTTTGGGGACCCATTAAAGTGGCTTAAAATTATTCAACCTCAGAATTTATGATTGATTCTCATTTTTTGACGACTTCTGAACAATATACTGAAACACGGAATCATTTGTAACATATTATCGCATTTAAATATTGGATTTACAAAAAGCTGACTTTTTCCCACGTTAAATCAATGGGAAACTTCATGGTCTTTGCGCCACCCCTAAATATTCACCGATTTTGCTCAAATTTGGAGATTTTTTTTCTGGTATTCGAACAAAAGTGGGGGATGAGAGCGGAGAAATTCAACAAAAAAATCCATCAAATATAAATAAGAACCACCCTAATATGTATATTATCATCAATGACAACTTGGTTTTTTGGGGGAATAACTAATAGTGAAAAGTGTACTTTTTTATGTTATGGTTGTCGACCAGATAAATGTATTTAATAAATTGATGTTAAATTTTTTTTTCTACTGGCCAAAAAGTTCAGTTCAGTTATGGGGGTTTTTTGGAACTCTAAAAAAACTTATGGGGATTAAATTCAAAAAGAAATTTCTCATTTGTATTCTGTGGCTCATTTTGGAAAGACATGTTGAGGGACAACTCGATACGCAAATATTGAGATCATTAGTCAAGGCTTATGAATTTTAATAAATCATGGTTTATTTTTTCATGGAAAAGATACTCCACAACTTTACTGTTTCCAATTATAAAAATGAAGAAATACTATTCAAAAATAGTTATTTGTTTAAAAAATTTATTTGAAAACAATTGTTTTAAAAATTCCAGGCATAGAAAAATTGAGATTCAAAATCGAAAATAGTAAAGTTGTTGAGAATGTTATTCCCGGATAAATAAGTTACCATTTATTAAAATTCAATAATTTTTTGAAAACTGGTAAAAATCGACAGTAAGAAAAAATCCAGTTGCAAAAAAATATTGTTAAAATAAATGTTTTTTATAAGTTTTGAATATTTTGCATTACAAATGTTTTTTATTTGGAATTACATCATTAGTAATATAATTTAAAGAATAAAAATTATAATATTGATGATGTAATTCCAAATAAAAAACATTGGTCAAGCCAATTTCATCATCAACATCCAACTATTATTATTTTTGATACAAAAAATTTTGAACTCACAAAACACATTTATTTTGACAATATTAGTTTAAAATTTCTTATATTGAAAATAATGCTTTTTTTAATTATGTTATCAGTAATAGAATTTTAATTCTTAAAATCATAGAAAAGCTTTTTTTCATACATCTTATTTTTGGTGCAACTACCAAGTTTCTTAAAAACAAAAGAATGCGTTTTTTTATCAGATTTTAATAAATTTTGAGAGCGGTGAGAGCATGAAAATTCAAAATTAAAAATGTTTAAACTTTAAATGCTTTTGGACCACCCTAGTGTGACTTCTGTTTATTTTTCAGGGACTGGTAGGAATTAAAACAGTAAATCAGAAAACCAATGACAATATAATAATTAGTGACAATGGGTGGGAAATCGATACCCGCCTCTGGGTCCTTAAGACTCTACAATATTTTCCCTGGTAACACGCCCTCGTCGTTACCCCTGATTATGAAATAATGGCCCTCTAATAAATTTTACCTGACCGTCGCATTTGAAAGGAAAGAAGGAAAGAGAGGTAGTCTCCGTGCGTCGACTTTTATTTAATATAAGTGACGCAAGGTGTATATGAGAAAAATAATGGGATTATGGTGATGGACAGATTTATGGCTGCTTATAGGATTTAAACTCAACAGGTTGGTCTTCTAAGCTCTATGGGAGTTTCACTTTTTTCCCTCTTCTTTCTCATTTCTAATTTTTTTCCATTTTTCTCTCTGACACACAAAACAAAAAATTCTTGAAGTCCAGTATCTCGATTCACAAACACATGAAAAATCCAATTATTGAAAAATGCATGGCGCCATTTTCGATTATTTATCGAACCATCTCGAAATTACTCGAAACAATATGAAACTATTGTTGTCGGAAAACTCGTGTTCGTGATTGGACGAAGTTTTCATTTTTTTTCCGCTTGAAAAAAGTCTGCAAACTTCAGGTTTTTGAGGAATATTCAATAATAATAATAATGAATGTGAGAAAGGTGTCCAGCATTTTTATATGCAAAATGTAATTTGTAGATTTATGAAGATTTTAAAAATGAAGGAGCTTTGTAAGATTTTTAAAAGGTTTCAATATAATGAAAAAAATTTTTAATTCCTGGGGAATTTTTAACTGATTCTTAGTAGTGAAAAAAATTTAAGAGAAAATTGACCAAGATTTCAAAACATTTAAAATTATTTCTTCAAATTTCGAAAAAGAATATAGACGATTTTAAAGGCAAATTTTTCTATTAACAAGATTGCAAAGATTTATAAAAAGTCCGATCAAGTTTAGCAAACATTTTTGAACATTTTGAAATAAACATTTCGTGAAATTCCTGGCAAAGTTTGAACTGACTTTTTATTTTGAAAAATAAATTTTAAGAGAAAATTGACAAGTATTTCAAAACATTTTTTATTATTTCCTCAAATTTCGAAAAAGAATGCGGACGATTCTAAATCAAAAATGTTCAATTAGCAAGATTACAAAGTTTTATTCAAAATTTGAGTAAGTTTAAGAGATATTTAGGAGTTTCAAAAAGATTCAAAATTAATTTAGAACTCGAAAAGAGTTTTTTGAACTTGAAAAATGTACATTTTTGACTATTTTTTAATGAAAATGTTGAAGCTTCTTGAGCATTTTGAAGAGTTTCGCGATAATGAAAAATATTTCCTAAAATTCAAGGAATAATTTAAACTGCCTTTTTTATTTTAAAACAATATTCAAAAAAACTTGAAAAAATTTCAAAAAATTTCAAAAATTATCAAAACAGAACCTGGAAAATTTGAAGCCATCTTTTTCAATTTACAGAATTTTAAGAAATTTGTTGGAAAAATTCAAAAAATATTCAGAAGATTTAAATATTTTGGACTGGATTAGAAAATAATTTGAAATTCGAAAAGATTACAGACCTTTTTTTTAATTGAAAATTTTTGAAGATTTCGACAAAATTTCCGAAGCTTTTTCAGAAGTTAGAAAGGTCTGAAGAAGATACAAAACTTTTCTTGAATTCCTGGAAAAAAAAGTTTTATTTTAAAAAATTATTTAAAAAAAGTATTAAAAAGTTTGAAATACATTTCAAAAGGTTTCTAGAAATGTCCAAAAAATTTGGAAGATTTAAGGGCAATTTTTTAATTTTCATAGATTTTTCAACATTTTAGGAATATTTTGAGTCAGCTTAAGATATATTTATTTTCAAAACTTCTAAAAGTCCTACATATCTTTTGCACTCACTTGAATTTTTCCTAAAATTTTGAAAAATTCTGTAAGAATGTTTATTTTGAAAAATTAATTTTAAGAGAATATTTAAAAAAAATTTTAAAGATTACAAAAGATTTATTAAATTGTCATAACAGAATCTGGAAGATTTTAACGAAATTTTTGTAATTTTTCAGAATTTTGAGAAAATTTTTGGAAAAATTCGAATAATTTTAAAAGAGATTTAGAAGGCTTAACATTTTTGGAAATAGTTTCAAAAATAATTTGAAATTTGAAAATATTTAAAAACATTTGAAACAAAACGTCAATTTTTGAAGTTTTCTAAAACAAATTCGAACAGTTTTAAGAAGTTTAAAAGGCTTCAAGAAAATAAAAAAACTTTCTCAGAGTTCCTGGGAAAATTCAAACTGATATTTAATTTTGAAAATAAATTTTAAGAGAAAATTGACAAATATTTCAAAAGATCTTAAATTACTTTCTAAAATTTCGAAAAAGAATGGAAAAGATTTTCCCATTTTCCCATTTTAAAAAAGATGAATTCTTAACCAAAAATTTAATGGTAGACTTTTCAACCGAAAGTAGTTGGATTTTCAACCAAAAATAATTTGAATTTCTGATTAGGTTTTATTAATTCAGCTCACATTTAAGTGGAAAAACGTGAAAAATGGGAAAGGCTGTGAAACCTGCGATAAATAAATTAAAATTTTGATTTGAAACTTGAAAACATTTTCTAAAAGTTAGAAGAAACTTACATTTGTGAATATTTGGAAATAAAAATTTTGAAGCTTCTTAAAGATTTTGAAAGGTTTCACGATAGTAAAAAAAATTGCTTAAAATTGCTGGCAAAATTTATACTCATTTTTTATTTTGAAAAATGGATTTCAAGAGACAATTAACACAAATTTCAAGACATCTTGTATTTTGCATAAAATTTCCAAAATTAATATGGACGATTTTAAAAACAAAATTTTTCAATTGGCAAGATTAAAGGTTATATAAAAAAATTCGATGAAGTTCAATAGACATTTAGAAGTTTTGAGAAGATTCAAAATTAATTAAAAACTTGAAAAGATTTTTTAAAAGTTGAAAGAATTCTGATTTCACAATAAAAAATGGCTTAAAATTCTAGGAAAAATTAGATTAATAATTTCTTTTGAAAAATGAATTTTAAGAGAAAAATTACAAAGTGTTCAAAAGAATTCTAAAATTGTCAAAAACAGAATCTGGAAGATTTCAAGGCAATCTTTTTTTTTTTATTTTTCGGAATTTTAAGAAAATTTTTGAAAATTTTGTTTATAATGTGAGTATTTTTGAAAAATTCGGATAATTTTGAAAGATATTCAGAAGGCTTAAATGTTTTGGAAATTATTAAAGAATAATTTAAAAAGATTTGCAAAAATTCCGAACAAAATGTAAATTTTTGGAAATTACGCAAAAATTGTCGAAGCTTTTTATGAAGTTCGAAAGGCTTCAAGAAAACAAAAAACCTTTCTTGAGATTCCTAGGCAAATTTTTAATGTCTTTTCATCATGAAAAATTGATTTAAAAAAATGTAAACAAGTCTCCAAAGATTTCTACAAGTGTCGAATAAAATCTGGAAGAGTTAAGGGCAATTTTTATAATTCTCTAAGATTTTTCAAAATTTTAGAAATAATTTGAGTCATTCTGAAAAATATTTATTTTGAAATCTTCTAAAAGTCCTATATATCTTTTAACCTGACTCGAATTTTTCCTAAAATTTTGCAAAATCCTGTGAAATAAAAAATATACTTTTTTGACATATCTAAAATTTTCAAAAATCTTTTAGAATTTTCTCAGAGAATCTATTCAAAATTTTTATTTTGTATTCAAAACCCGGGTTTTTCGGTTTGAAAATTATTCTGTTTTGGTTGAGAATTCCACTATTTTGTTGAAAATTCGTCTTTTTCGGTTAAGAATGCAACTGATTGAAAATTAATCTTTTTTGGTTGAGGATTCACCTACTTTGTTAAAAATTCATTTTTTTTATATCAAAGATTCATAATTTTAATTAAAAATTCATCATTTTGATTTACCATAGAATCGAAGTAGTCAAAGTTAGTTAAAAGACCTTTTTAAAGTACAATCTTAAAAAATAGAATATTATATCATCTTAAGAATGCAACAGAATTGTTGCATTTTTAACAAACAAAAATTTATTTTCTACCAAAAAATAAATTTTTTAAGTAACTAACATAAGTCACCAACTAAATAGTTCGATTTTCAACAAAAATGATTAATTTTCTACTAAGAAAGACGAATTTGGAACGAAATGCATGAATTTCAACCAAATAGTTGAATTTTGAACTAAAAAAGATCATTTTTCAATCAAAGATGAAATAGTTGAATTTTCAGTTGAAAAAATCAATTTCCAAGAAAAAAAACTAATTTTCAACAAAATAGTTATATTCTTAACCAGAAAAAAAAAGACTTTTTAACCAGACAGTTGCATTTTCAATCTCAAAAGATTGGATTTCTACGAAAAGAGATCAATTCTAAAACGAAAGAGACAAATTTTCTACAAAATAGTTGAATTACATATTAACCAAAGAAAGTTTTTTGGTTGAAATAGAAATCGATTAAAAAAATTTGGTTTAACGAAGTATTTTAATTTCCAAACCAAAAAGATAAATTTTCAACTAAAATTATGAATCTTCAGCCCAAAAAAGGAATTTTTAAGAATGTCATTAAACTTTTAGTTAAAGATTTGATTTTCAATCAAAAACAATAAATTTCCAACAAAAAATTTAATAGTTGATATTTCAATCAAAAAAGATTTCAGTGTAAAATCAACGACAGTTGAATTAAACCAAAAAAGATGAATTTTCAACAAAATCCTTAAATACTCAATTAACAAAGAAAAATTTATTTTCCACCAATAAATAAATTTTTTTAATAAAATACATAAGTTACCAACTAGATAGTTCTACTTTCAACAAAAATGATCACTTTTCTACCAAGAAAGACGAATTTTGAACAAAATGCATGAATTTCAACCAAATAGTTGAATTTTGAACTAAGAAAGATCATTTTTCAATCAAAAATGAAATAGTTGAATTTTCAGTTGAAAAAATTAATTTCCAAGAAAAAATACGAATTTTCAACGAAATAATTATATTTTTAACCAGAAAAAAAGACTTTTTAACCAGACAGTTGCATTTTTAATCTCAAAAGATCCCGTGTGGAAAAATCTCGTGGCAGTCTTGAATCATGCTAAAGCCAGTACATTTTTTCTCAAGCCGGTCTATTCACGCAATACTAGCCTGGCGCTACACTGGCGATGTCTAGTTTTGCTACGTGTTTGATTCAAAACTTTCTGCTGTCTAGTCCCAGTCTTGGCGCTATCTAGGAATTCGTTACGAATTTGAATGTATAAAAATTGTCCTTAGGAAATTACAATACACAATTGCATAAATGCTTAAGCAATAATTAATTGTACACTATTAAATATTCAAGATAGTAAACAATAATGGTTGAAGGTGATCGAAATCTTAATACAAGAACGGCATTCTTAAGAACGATTTTTTTTAAGAATGTTTAAAAACATTTTTTTTCAATTGAATTATATAGTCAAGTTATAATAAATTTATATTGAATTTATGATAATTATAATATGTATAATGCTATGTATAATATTGATGATATTCCAGAAAATCAAATATTATTATTAATGATTTATTTAATTTATTTTAATTATTTATTGATTGCGTAAATGATAATTAAGCCTAACGTATTAATTAGTTGAAATAATAAACAATCATTATTTTGTAGCCTAACCGCAAGAAAATCATACAAACTTTATTTTTTTAAATGGTTTATTCACACATCAAGCACTTTTGATGTTTAAAAATTGTTCATGCTTTATTCAAATAAATATTAGGATGTAATGAGTTGAAATTCATATCCCACAAAAATGAAAAATAATTTAACTTTTAGATGGCCGAGGTGTTAAGACGACGGGACAAAGTTACAACAATATAATAGGAAGTTGCATCAGAAGTTCGACACCCGGCGTATGTACAAGAGATTTGCGGAAACTCATTTCTTCTTTTTTTTTGTACAAAAACTTTTTTTATATTTTTAATTAACTGCAAAAGCTATATATTGGACTTTTATGGCATAAAAAATAATTATATTATTTAATTATTAATTATTTTGTTATCAAAATAGCCGATCTGTCTAGAAACTAGTCGATCCGAGCGTTACATCCCAGTCTAGCCACTGGACAGTCAGCCTGTGGAGCGCCAGTGTCGACTCAAGGCGGACTGGACAGAAACAGTAAAGCGCCACGAAATTTTTCCACACGGGATTACATTTCTACGAAAAGAGATAAATTCTAAAACCAAAAAGACTTTTCAACTCATAAGGATGAGTTTTCAACAATATAATTAAATCTTTATCTAAAAAGGATGAATTATTAACCAAAAATTTGATGTTAGACTTTTCAACCGAAAGCAGTTGGATTCTTAACCAAAAATAATTTGATTTTCTTATTCGGTTTTATTAATTCAGTTCGCATTTAAGTGGAAAAACATGAAAAATGGGAAAGGCTGTGAAACCTGCGATAAATAAATTAAAATTTTGATAATTCATAGACTAAAGAATAATAATTTAAATGATCATTGAAGCATAGAAAAATCTTTGACCCCCCCCCCCCCTTCCGCAACATGCAAAAGACTTTACGTAATTATCGGAGACATCACGACATTAAAAAAACTTAACTTTCAACCCAAAAGTTGAATTTTCAACCAAATATTTAAATTTTCAGTTTAAAAAATTAATTTAAAAAAAAATTTAACAAAGTATTTTAATTTCCAAACCAAAAACATAAATTTTCAACTAAAATTATGAATCTTCACCCCAAAAAATGAATTTTCAAGAATGTAATTGAACTTTTAGTTAAAAATTTGCTTTTCAATCAAAAACCATAAATCTTCAACAAAAAATGTAATAGTTGATATTTCAATCATGAATATTTCAGTTTAAAATTAACAACAGTTGAATGGAATCAAAAAAGATGAATTTTCAAAAAAATCCTTGAATACTCAATTAACAAACAAAAATTTATTTTTTACCAAAAAATAAATTTTTCTATTAAAATACATAAGTTACCAATTCAATAGTTCCACTTTCAACAAAAATGATTACTTTTCTACCAAGAAAGACGAGTTTTGCACGAAATAGTTTTTAAAATATTTTTACCCAGAAAAAAAATGTTAACCAGACAGTTGCAATTTTAATCTTAAAAGATTGAATTTCTACGAAAAAAGATAAATTCTAAAACCAAAAAGACAAATTTTATACAAAATAGTTGAATTAAATATTAACCAAAAAAAGTTTTTCGTTTGAAATAAAAATTGATTAAAAAATTTTTTTTTAACAAAGTATTTTAATTTCCAAACCAAAAAGATAAATTTTCAGCTAAAATTATGAATCTTCACCCCCAAAAATTAATTTTTAAGAATGTAATTAAACTTTTAGTTAAGATTTGATTTTCAATCAAAAACAATAAATTTTTAACAAAAAATGTGCTAGTTGATATTTCAATCAAAAAAGATTTTGTTTAAAATCAACAACAGTTGAATTAAACCAAAAAGGATGAATTTTCAACAAAATCCTTGAATACTCAATTGCTTAAGCACATTATTTTCAACAGAATTGTTGCATTTTTAACAAACAAACATTTATTTTCTACCAAAAAAGAAATTTGTTCAATAAAACACATAAGTTACCAACTACATAGTTCAATTTTCAACAAAAATTAATTTTCTACTAAGAAAGACGAATTTTGAACGAAATGCATAAATTTCAATAAAATAGTTGAATTTTGAACCAAAAAAGATAAATTTTCAATCAAAAATGAACTAGTTGAATTTTTAGTTGAAAAAATTAATTTCAAAAAAAAAAAAAAAAATTTCAACAAAATAGTTATATTTTTAACCAAAAAAAAAAAAAAAAGACTTTTTAACCAGACAGTTGCATTTTCAATCTCAAAAGATTGCATTTCTACGAAAAGAGATAAATTCTGAAACCAAAGAGTCAAATTTTCTACAAAATAGTTGAATTAAATATTAACCAAAAGAAGTTTTTCGGTTGAAAGAGAAATTGATTTAAAAAATTTTTGTTAACAAAGTATTTTAATTTTCAAACCAAAAAGATACATTTTCAACTAAAATTATGAATCTTCACCCCAAAAATGAATTTTTAGGAATGTAATTCAACTTCCAGTTAAGATTTGATTTACAATCAAAGACAATAAATTTTCAACAAAAAATATACTATTTCATATTTCAATCAAAAAAGATTTTAGTTTAAAATCAACAACAGTTGAATTAAACCAAAAAAGATGAATTTGCAACAAAATCCTTGAATACTCAATTGCTCAAGCACATTATTTTTAACAGAATTGTTGCATTATAACCGAGCAAAAATTTATTTTCTACCAAAAAAGAAAATTTTTAAATAAAATACATAAGTTACAAACTAAATAGTTCCATTTCCAACAAAAATGATTAATTTTCTACTAAGAAAGACGCATTTGGAACGAAATGCATGAATTTCAACCAAATAGTTCAATTTTGAACTAAAAAAGATAAATTTTCAATCAAAAATGAAATAGTTGAATTTTCATTGGAAAAAATTAATTTCCAAGAAAAAAAACGAATTTTCAACGAAATAGTTACATTACATATTATTAAAAAAAAAATTTTCGGTTGAGAAAGAAAAAAAATTTCAATCAAATTGTTGAATTTTCAAGCCAAAAAGACGAATTTTCAATAAGATAGTTTACTTCTCAACTCATAAGGATAACTTTTTAACAAAAAAATTAAGTTTTTATCTAAAAAAGATGAATCTATTTTGGTAGCAATTTCATCTATCTTGGACAAAATGGCAACTGTTTTATTGAAGATTTCACAATTTTGTTAAAAATTGATACTTTTGTTTAAAAAACTCAACCTGAAAATTCAATTTTTTTGTTGCAAATTCAACTATTTTTTGGAAAACTTATCTTTTTAATTTAATAATTCATCTATTTTAATCTTTTCTGCTTGAGGATTCAACTATTTTGTTTGAAAATTTTGGTTGAGCCACTTTGTTAAGAAACAACATTTTGTTGAAGATTTATATTTTTAGTTGAAAATTGATCTCTTTGGTTCAAAGTTTATCTATTTCGTTGAAAACTGATTATAGAAAATTAATTTTTTTGCTGAAAATTTATATTTTCTGGTTAAAAGTTCAAAGATTTACAGAAAGTTTGTCTTTTGGCTTGAAGGTTCAACAATTTAGGTGAACTTTTTTTTCTTTTACGACTGAAATTTTTTTATTTGTTGAAAATTCGTCTTTTTGGTTTAAAAATTCATTTTTTTTTAATTTCATTTTTTTGTTGTTGAAAAATCAACTATTACATTTTTTGTTGAGAATTAATCTTTTTATTATGAAAACCTAATTATTTTCTTGAAAATTTAATTATTTTGTTAACAAGTCATCTTTTATGGTAGAAAAATTATTTTGTTTTGTTTAAAATTAATAAATAAATTTAAAAATTTTTAATTTGTATCTGAAATGTTGCTTTATTATGTTTATAAAAGGTACTATGTTAAAAATATTACAATATTAGAATGTCGGTATTTGAATGTCAGAGAAAATAAAAAATTGGTCCAGGAAAAATCAGGGAATTTTGGAAATGAAGTTTTCACACTACAAAGCATGTATTATCTTAAATACAAAAAATTTCCATTAGTTTCAAGTCTCATATCTTATTATTTCTGGAAACCATAAATTATGACCAGTAAGTGGGGGTGGGGGTATGAATATTTTGTTACGGTTCGTTACATTTGGGGGGGGGGGGGCCGGAGAGAGCCTACAATCCGTTACGTAATTTAAGTATTATATTAATAATATATATTATTAATAATATATATTATTAATAAGTGACATATAATGTAGTATCAAGTGACAGTTAAGCGAATGGATTGATTTCTTTACTAAAAATGTGATTTTTTTCAAAAAACATCACTGTCATTTTCACAGTTTGAAATTTCATTATTATTATTATTATTATACCATTAAGCCATTTCCCTTTCGGGGTAGGCGTGACTTGCTCGGTTGGAAAATGGTACTGGGTATATGGGTGTATTGGTATAGAGTATATAGGTATAAGTTAGATAGGTATATAGGTGTAGGGTAGATAGGTATATAGGTGTTAGGTATATATGTTTTAGATTGATCTGCAATCCTCGTGTCATTTATTCAAATGATACGTTTATTCCGCAACACTGCTCCGACCCAGGTTGCTGATCAATCTCTCTAATTTTAAATATTGCGAAAAATATCGTGAACCATTATAGTTTAATTACTCTAACTACTTGGCAAATTATATGCTTCATAATTGGAAATTTTCAACAAGATAGTTTACTTTTCAACTCATAAGGATGACTTTTTAATAAAATAATTTAAATTGTTATCTAAAAAAGATGAATTCTTAACCAAAAATTTAATGGTAGACTTTTCAACCGAAAGTAGTTGGATTTGTAACCAAAAATAATTTGATTTTCTTATTTTCTTATTCGGTTCGCTTTTAAGTGGAAAAACGTGAAAAATGGGAAAGGGTGTGCTGCGATAAATAAATTAAAATTTGAATAACTCATAGACTCAAGAATAATAATTTAAATAATCATTGAAGCATAGAAAGATTCCCCCCCCCCCCCCAAAAAAAAAAAATATTTTACGTAATTATAGAAGAGATCACGACGCGTTACCTCTGCTGTAGGTTACCTCTCCCATAGGAGAGGTAACGCATCCTGATGTTGGGGCACGAGAGGGGGGCCTTATTATTTACAGCAGCCCGTAGGGCGTGTCACAAAAGCATTGCGGGTTTCCTCTTGAAAGTCTGACAATGCGAATAGGATTTATGGCCTAAACTTTCAACAAAACTGTCAATGCCCACCCCCGCTCGAGGAGACTGGGACACTCCCGGGACCAGGACCAGGACCAAGTTGGGAATGTCAAGGCACAAATATTTTCACCATAAATTCTCCTTTTTATCTCTGTGGCTCGCTTTATTTACAGTCTCTGTGACCTAATCCACCCCCACCCTGGTCGCTCTGACCACTTGTATACCTGCTCTGTAGGATAGTAGGCTGAAGAAGTCATGCTGTATTTATTTCAAGTCATGATTTTTTTACGCTCCCTGGGAGATCCCTTCTGTCGGCAATAAAAGCTCTTTTCTGGTTCGTTTCTACTTTTGCGGGAAAAGCCTTCAAGGTTCATAGACTTGGAGTAAACAGAGGAAAAGCGGGTCAAAAGGGTTGTTTTCAGAGATCTGTTGGGAACTTGAGAAAATAAGGGCCTGAATGGCTGACTCGGATAATAATGCTAACTTGTCAGCCATACAATGTCAAGTAGGGTACTTTATGAAATCCTTTTTTTTTTTAGATTTTCTAAAACCGTGACTCGGAAATTTTCGAGGGGTGGACCTAGTGGAGTTTGAATATTCTCACGAGCATGAGCATATGCTCGAGAATATGCTCGACCTTTATGTGTTTTGAGAATTTAATGAACATTTATGAGCATTTTGAATTAGGATTTAAAAAATCGTATTTTCCATTTTTATTGATAATAATTACATTATTTAAATTTCGCGGGAAAATGCATCGTTTCAAATTGGAAGGGGCGCTAAATTCAAATAATAAAAGAAGTCAAAGTAATAGAAAACATATTATTCATGGTTGCTACAATATCCCAATTTCTAAATTCTTCTAGGTATAAGATCAACCATACACCTAGAAGATTAATAATGTTAATGCAAAATAAATTTTTTTTCTAAGTATATTTAAAACGCTTTTTAGTTGTGTTTTCAAGTCAAAACGATACATTCTCAACCAAAGAAATGATTTTTCAACTAAAATGATGAATCTTCAACAAAAAATATAAATTTTTAAACAAATAGTTAGTTGAATTTTCAACCCGAAAAAATGAATTTTTTACCAAAAAAGACTCATTTTCAACAAGGTACATGAATGTTCATCTGAAAAAAATTAATTTTCAACCAAAATTAGAATAGTTAAAATATCAGAAAAATGAATGTTAAAAAAAATCGAATTTTCAACAATATATTTTTTTTTCATAAAAAAAAAACATTTTTAAACCAAAAATAGAAGAATTAAATTTTCAGTTAAGGCACACAATTTTCAACCAAAAAAATGAATTATCAACAAAATAATTCAATTTAAACTAAAAAAGATAAATTTACAAACCAAAAATATAATGTTTCAATTTGCAGTTAGAAAAGTAAATACAAAAAAAAAGTGTTCAGCCAAATTAACTAATTTTCAACTAAAAATATAAATTTTCAAGCAAAAATGGAATAGTTATATCTTCAGTTAAAAAAAAAAATCTTAACTAAAAAGAAACGAATTTTCAACCAAAGAAATTAATTTTCAATCACAATGATGAATTTTTAAATGAAAATATTAAATTTTGATCAAATAGTGGACTTTTAGTCCAAAAGATGAATTTTCTATCAACAAAAAAACTAATTTTGAACTAAATAGTTTTTTTTTTTAATGGAAGAAATTAATTCTTAACAAAAAATAGAATAGTTAAATTTTCTACTAAACATATAATTTTTTTAACGAGAAAGATTACATTTCTATCAAAAAGGTAAATTTTCCACAAAAAATGGAATAGTTAAAGTGAATTTTCAACTGAAAAAATTTAATTTTAACCGAATACATTCATTTGAAACTAAAAAGATGAATTTTTCACCAAAAATAAAGCAGGATAATTTTCAGTTAGTAAAATAAATTTTCAACAAAAAAAAACTCATATTCAACAAAACATTTAAATTTTCAACCAAAGAAATGAATTTTTAACCAAAAAGATGAAATTTCTTTTTACGAAAAAAGACGAAGTTTGCCACAAATAGATAAATTTTCAACAAAAATTGGAATAGTTAAATTTTCAGTAAAAAAATTAATTTTCAAATAAAAAGAAACGAATTTTCAACCAAAGAAATCAATTTTTAATCACAATGGTTTTCAAGTCAAAAATATAAATTTTCACCCAAACAAATGAATTTTCAACTAAAATGATGAATCTTAAACAAAAAATATGAATTTTTAAACAAATAGTTAGTTGAATTTTCAACCCGAAAAAATGAATTTTTTACCAAAAAAGACTCATTTTCAACAAGGTACATGAATGTTCATCTGAAAAAAATCAAATGTCAACCAAAATTAGAATAG
Source organism: Andricus curvator (assembly GCA_932195095.1). Lineage (NCBI taxonomy): Eukaryota > Metazoa > Arthropoda > Insecta > Hymenoptera > Cynipidae > Andricus > Andricus curvator. The sequence continues at coordinate 18,986 of CAKNYM010052738.1, read as the reverse complement.
TTAAAATGTCAGAGAAATAAATGATCAACCAAAAAAAAAAAAAAAAGAACGAATTTTCAAAAAAATATATTTTGTTCATAACAAAAAGATGATTTTTAACCAAAAACAGAAGAATTGAATTTTCAGTCAAGACAATCAATTTTCAACCAAAAAAATTAATTCTCAACAAAATAATTCAATTTCAAACTAAAAAAGATAAATTTACAAACCAAAAATATAATATTTCAATTTGCAGTTAGAAAAGCAAATTTAAAAAAACGAGTTTCCAGCAAAATTAATTATTTATCAACTAAACATATAAATTTTCAAGCGAAAATGGAATAATTATATCTTCAGTTGAAAAATTAATTTTCGACTAAAAAGAAAGGAATTTTCAACCGAAGAAATTATTTCTAATCACAATGATGAATTTTCAACCAAAAATATGAAATTTTGTCCAAATAGTGGATTTTTCAATCCAAAAGATGAATTTTCTATCAACAAAAAAACGAATTTTCAACTAAACATTTTTTTCAATGAAAGAAATGAATTACTAGCTAAAAATAGAATAGTTGAATTTTTTACTAAACAGATAATTTTTTTACGAGAAAGATTACACTTCTATCAAAAAAGATCAATTTTCCACAAAAAATGAAATAGTTGAAGTGAATTTTCAACTAAAATGATGAATCTTCAACTAAACAAAATTTAATTTTTAACCAAATATACATGAATTTCAAACTAAAAAGATAAATTTTCTACCAAAAATTAAGTAGGATAATTTTCAGTTAGTAAAATAAATTTGCAAACAAAAAACAAACGAATTTCCAACCAAAGAAATTAATCTACAACCAAAAAGGTGAAATTTCAACTAATGAGAGTACTCTTTTATAAAAAAAAACGGATTTTCAACAAATAGTTAAATTTTCACCGAAAACAGATAAATTTTCAACTAAAAATAGAATAGTTAAATTTTCAGTAAAAAAAATTAATTTTCCAACAAGAAGATTAAATTTCCATCAAAAAAGATACATTTTCGACAAAAAACTGGAAGTTATATTTCCAGTTAAAAAAATTAATTCTAAATAAGGAAAATCTCATTTTCAACCAAAAAGATCAATTTTCAACCAATCAGATAAATTTTTAACAAAGTGCCGGAATTTTCAACCAAATATTTGAACTTTTAAAGGAATTTCGAACCAAAAGGATGAATTAGTCACAAATAAGATTAAATATTCTCCCATAAAATTCGAGTTTTCAATAAAATACAGGAATTTTAAACCAGATATTTGAATTTTCAAGTTAAGAAGATAAATTTTGAACCAAATATGTACAAGTTGAATTTTCAGTTAAAAAAATTAATTCTCATCTAGAAAACATAGTTTTCAATAAAATAATTAAATTTTGAACAAAAGAAGGGGTTTCAACTAAAATGATGAAACATCACCAAATAAATGAATTTTTAACAAAGTAGTTCCACTTCCAACTAAGTAGTTGAATTTTCTACTAAAAAAGATGAATTTTCAACGAAAAACGTGATATATTATGTTTTAACCACAAATCGGATTTTAATTTTATACCAAAAATAGTTGAATTCAATAAAAAAAGATGAATTTTCAACAAAATAGATTAAATCCTCAACCAAAACAAATTAATTTTTAATAAAATATTTGCGATTTTCAAACATAATAATACAATTAATTTAAACTGTATATGTTTATTTCACTCTAGAATGTTTTTGTAAAAAAATATGTATTAATAATGAAATATATTTGTTTAAACAATGAATGCTTTAAATTCTCTTTAATGCTATATAAATGCTCTGCTCGAGCTTAAATGCTGAGCATATTCTCGAGAGCATTCTCAACATAAATTCTTGAGCATTTAAGAACTCTAGGTGGACCACTTTCAGTTTGCGTGCACTGTACAAGAAATCTCAAAGAATGCTTCGGAATTTAGAAGATGTTGAATTCATTTGGTATACAGGTTGGTATACTGAATTTGAAATGCAAATGTGGCACGTTGCTTATCGAATGTTCTATTCTTTTTTTCTTTAAATTCGGACTTCTCTCAAACATTCAGATCAGTATTTTCTTCCAATCAAAGATAAAATTCCATTGTTTTCTGATTTTGCAGTTCTTCTAAAGGCTAACCTAATTTACTCCATTGTATTATAGACTGTTGACAATTTCTCTATTTTCAATCCTTTAAAATAATCTTCCAAGCGTGTTGTATGATTAGCTGATGTTTATTGATGTTGACCAGGTAAGCATTAATTTAGAAGATGTTGAAAGTTGGTAGATATCTATTGTTTCTGCAACGTAGCAGGAATTTACGACGATTTTGCAGTTCTTCTAAAGTAAAGACATATTTACTCCATTCTTTTAGATTGTTGACAATTTCCGTATTTACAATCCCTTCAAAGAACCCATCTTTATATAGTTGTTCCAATGTTGTATCTTCTTCCAATCGTGTTGTATGATTAGCTAGTTAATTGATGTTGGCTAGGTAAGAACTAATTTAGAAGATGTTGAATGTTCTTAGTGGACTGGTCGATTAAATTTGAAATGCAAATTTGGCACGTAGTTTATCAAATGTATTTGAAGAATTATATTATTCCTGTAACGTAGGAGGAATCTCCGACGATTTTGCATTTCTTCTAAAGACTTAATTTACTCTATTTTTTTATAGACTGTTGAAAATTCCTCTATTTCTAATCCTTTGAAACAACCCATCTGTATAGTTGGTTTGTTTCATTGTTGTATCTTCTTCCAACCATGCTGTATGATTAGCTGATGTTAATTGATGTTGACCAGGTAAGAATTAATTTAGAAGATGCTGAAATTTGTTGGTATATTGGTTCATTCTGCAACGTAGCAGGAATCTCCGATGATTTTGCAGTTCTTCTAAAGACTTATTTAATTTACTCTATTCTCTTAGCCTGTCAACAATTTCCCTATTTCCAATCCTTTGAAAGAACCCATCTGTATAGTTGGTGTGTCCCATTGTTGTATCTTCTACCAACCGTGTTGTTGCTGATGTTAATTGATGTTGACCAGGTAAGAATTAATTTAGAAGATGTTGAATTTTGTTGGTATACTAGTCCATTAAATTTAAAATGCTGTGGCACATAGTTTATCAAATGTGGTGGAAGGATTGTATTGTTTCTGCAACGTAGAAGGAGTCGCCAACGATTTTTCATTTCATCTAAAGGCTTACTCAATTTACTCCATTCTCTTAGACTGTTGACAATTTCTCTATTTCCAATCCTTTGAAAGAACCCATTTGTATAGTTGCTTTGTTCCATTGTTGTATCTTCTTGCAACAGTGTTATATAATTAGCTGATGTTAACTGATGTTGCTCAGATAAGAATTTATTTAGAAGATGTTGAAATTTATTAGAATACTGGTTCATCTATTGTTTCTGCAACATAGCAGGAATTTTCGACGGTTTTGCAGTTCTTCTAAAGACCTATTTAATTTACTCCATTCTCTTAGACTGTTGACAATTTCTCTATTTCCAATCCTTTGAAAGAACCCATTTGTATAGTTGCTTTGTTCCATTGTTGTATCTTCTTGCAACAGTGTTATATAATTAGCTGATGTTAACTGATGTTGCTCAGATGAGAATTTATTTAGAAGATGTTGAAATTTATTAGAATACTGGTTCATCTATTGTTTCTGCAACATAGCAGGAATCTCCGACGGTTTTGCAGTTCTTCTAAAGACCTATTTAATTTACTCCATTCTCTTGAACTGTTGACAATTTCTCTATTTCCAATCCTTTGAAAGAACTCATCTGTATAGTTGGTTTGTTCCATTTTTGTATCTTCTTCCAACCGTGTTGTATGATTAGCTGATGTTAATTGATATTGATCAGATAAGAATTTATTTAGAAGATGTTGAAATTTATTAGTATACTGGTTCATCTATTGTTCCTGCAACGTAGCAGGAATTTCCGACGGATTTGCAGTTCTTCTAAAGACTTATTCAATTAGTCTATTTTCTTAAACTGTTGACAATTTCTCTATTTCCAATCCCTCGAAAGAACCCATCTGTATAGTTGAAAATGCAAGCATTTCGTTGAAAATTCACCTTGTTTGTTCAAAAATTCAACTGTTTTGTTAAATATTCATCAATTTGAATCCTTTTAAATTGAAAATTCTTTTTTTTTTGTTGAAAAGTCTCTAAAAAAATACTATTATTTGGTTGAAAATGCAAATGTTGTTGGTTTGAAAATTCGACCAGTTGTTGCACATTCATCTTCATAAGTTGTAAATTCAACAATTTGGTTAACAATTCAATTATTTTGTGGAAAATTAAATTATTTTGCTGAAGATTTAACTATTTTCTTTAAAAGTCATCTGTTTTGGTCAAAAATTCAACTGTTATATTGAACATTCATCTTTTATGGTAGAAAAGTCCTATTTTTTGGTTAAAATATATAAATTTAAATAAATTTGAAATTTTCCAAGATTTTTCAAAATTTCAGAAGTTATTCGATTCAGTTTAAAAGATATTCAGGAATTTAAGAAGTTTTAAAGAGATGAAAATAATTTTTTTTTCACATTTCACTATTTTATAGTAATCTTTTAAAACCAAAAAGCTTTAACTTCAACATTCAGAACTTTTTCATTTAAAATTTGTAAGACGATTTGGGGGATGAGCGTTTGGTAAAATCTTACTGTTTCTTATTAATTAACAAAAAAGTTCAATTTTCAAAGAAGTAGTTGCGAATTTTCAACCAACAAAGATAAATTCTTATTGAAAAATGTAAAAGTTGATATTTTAACCGAGAAAAGATTTTCATTTTAGATCCAAAACAGTCGAATTGAACCAAAAAAGACGAATTTTTAACAAAATAGTTGAATTCTCAACCAAAAGATTCATTTTAAACCAAAAAGTTGCATTTTCAGCAAAAAAGATAAGGAATTTTCATCAAGAGTTGAAATTTCAATCAAGAAAGATTTTTCTGACAAATTCTGAAAACTCAATTAAGCAAAATAATTTCATAAACAAAAAAAAAAAAAACAGATTTTCTACAGATTCCATACATTTTCAATCAAATTGTTTAATTTTAAAAATGTTAAATGTAGACTTTTAACCAAAAATGAAATAGGTAAGTTTCAAAATTATTGAATTTTCAAAATTTCAACCAAAGAAATAAAGGATTAATTTTCTACCAAGAAAGACGATTTCTTAACAAATCACATGAATTTTCTACTCAAATGCTAAATTTTAAACCAAAAATAAAATTAATTTTCAACAAAATATTTGAATTTTCTAACAAAAAAATGAATTTACAACAAACTTGTTCAACTTTTGACAAAATAGTTGAATTTTCTACCAGATTTTGAATTTTCAAGCTAAAAATACGAATTTTCTACGAAACATTTGAAGTTTCAACAAAAAACTTCATTTTTAAACGAAACGGATTAATTTCCAAACAAATAGTTGCATTGTTAACCAAAAAATTTTATTTTATACGAAAAAGACGAATTTTCAACAAAATACATAAATTTTTAACAACATAGATACATTTTCATCCAAAGAAATGAAGGAATTATTTTCAACCAATTAAGACGAAATTTTAACAAAAGACATTTATTAAAAATTCGTCTTTTTTGGTAGAAAATTAATCTCCTTGGTTGAAAATTCAACTTAATGTGTAAAAATGTACGTTTATTATTGAAAATGTGTCTTTTTCAGAAGAAAATTATTTTTCTAGGTTGAAAATTCTTCTTTTCGGTTAAAAATGCAATTGTTTGTTTGAAAATTCAACTGCTTTGTAAAAATATCGTCTTTTTGGCTTGAAAATTCAACTTTTCGGATGAAATTTATTGACTTTCTTGACTGAAAAATCTTTCTGTGTTGAAAATGCAACTCTTGTTAAAAACTCGCCTTTTTGATTTGAAAATTAATTTTTTTTTTTAGTAATTTCATATTTATCAGTTTAATTTAACGGTTTTTTAAAGAAAATCTTTTCTGGATTTAAATATAAACTATCAAATTTTTTGTTGAGAATTTATCTTTTTAGATTGAAGAATCATCTCTTCGGTTGAAAATCGAACTACTTTGATAAAAATGATTTTTTTTGTTAATTTATTTTAAAGTAAACATTTAATTACTTGGTGTGAAATTCCACTGTTTGATTGAAAATTCAACTTTTTTGTAGAAAATTCGTCAGTTTGTCTTGAAAATTCAAGAATTTCGTAGAAAATTCAACTGTTTTGTAAAAGTAGTGATTGGTGTCAATTTAATTTTTAGTTTTTTAGTTTTTAATTTAGTTTTATAAAAAATTAGGTTTATTTCCTGAAAATTATTTCGTTTTTAATGAAAGTTTATCCATTCCATTTTTGGTTAACAATTGATTTTTTTTAGTTTCAACTATTTGGTTAAAAATTTATGTAATCTTTTGAGAATTCGTCTTTTCAGTAAAAGATTATTCTCCTTAGTGGAAAATTCAACTAATTTGTTAAAAATGTATGTATTTTGTTGAGAATTCATCTTTTTTAGTAAAAAATTAATCTTCTCACTCGAAAATTCATCTTTTTGGTTAAAAATTTAACTGTTTTGTAGAAATATCTTTTTGGCTTGAAAATTCAATATTTTTGATGAAATTTATTTTTTTTTTTGACTGAAAAATCAGTCTTGGTTGAAAATGCAACTCTTGTTGAAAATTCGCCTTCTTATTTGAAAAATTTATCTCTTTTTGTAGTAATTTCATCTATTAAATTTTTTGTCGAGATTTCTTTTTTTTTTTGGTTGTGGATTAAACTACTTATTCGAAATTTGAACTGCTTTGTTAATTAATAAGCAACAGAAGTGATCAAATTCACGAAAAAAATGTAATCAGCGAAAATTACGTGTGATAGTGGGGAGGGGGGGGGGTGTAAAACTTACGGACCCTAATGAAAGGGGAAAAAAACTTTACGTAATTTATGCGCGGCCCATTGCGCTTATTTCTCTAGAAAAAATGGATTTGCGATTTTTTTTTTTCTATTTCACGTTGCGGCAATTCGCTACCGCAAATCTTGATAAAAATGAAATGAACAGAAAATATGACGAGAGAGTGCAAGGATCATACTTTTGAAATAAGAGGATCATTAAATTCGGGTTTTATAGGTCCTATAAAAAGTAGACACCTAATGGCCGTTTTATTAAAAAATTGCAGGAGAGTCAGGTATTATTTTGCGTTTAAAATAATTTCTGCAGTGCGAACACTGTAATTACTGTGGCAATCGTTGTCAAAGTCAGTTCGGATCAGACGCTTCATATTTCTCGGCTCACGGCAGAAAAGCAGGTGTTAAGAACGACCCAGCTGACGAAGAGGACGGAGCCGTCGCGGTTAACCGTCTCTCTCATTATGCTCTATGGTTACCATCGATCTGTACTTATGGTAAACGACCCACTAAAACCATCCCGCGGTTCACAATACATGGTTCTTCACTTCGTAATTAGCACGAAACGTGCTATTGATTTCAAGCCACCCAAACCAAACTACATTAGCGATGGTAACTTTCCAAATTTGAATGGGCATGCACTTTCATTTGCATCATGAGCTCATTATTAATATTTAAGTGCTAGTTGCATTTCATCCGGGATCTCGTTTTGAATATAGTGGCTGTACTTTTCTCATTTAATACCTGAGGATTACTATTATATTATGTATTTTTAATTAATTTATTCATTTTATTCAGCTACAAATTACAGTGACGACTCAATTAAATTATGATTTAATTGTTCATTTTGATTTTTAGTGTCATTCTATATTAATTGAAAGGCTACATCTAGTCCCGAAAAGTCACTGATCAACAAAAATGACCTATGTCCTTTAAATTTTCAATGAAAATTTGTTTAGCCATTTTTTCGGAGGGCAAAAAAAGTTTTTCTGCCCTCATTCCAGATCATGTCAATACGTTTTTTAACGCAGTTTGCGAATATCGCCTTACTTTAGCGATATCTATAACGGTTTCTGAGATATTCTCCAAAACCTGGAAATAAGTGCGAAAAATTCACTCAAATTTCATTGCACTGTAATTCAGGATATATTCACATTTTTGAGAGAAACTATGGACCGATTTATTATTTTTTTCATGAAGAAAAATTATCTAGAAACAAAATTTTAATTCGGATTACCCGTTTCTGAAATATCTTGAAACATGCGCACCCTTCTCTTCAATTTTCAAAAACTTTCAATTAATACTGTTCTGGGAATCAGATGTTCAGTTCTAAAACACAAGACGATCAATCACATTGTTACTTTTTTTATGAATT
>CAKNYM010052737.1:478038-506162 GCA_932195095.1 Andricus curvator | reverse complement strand
AGCGCGCGATGAGAATGTGCCCGCGAAGCGGGCAGATTTTTTTATTTGAAAATGTTCCAAAATATTGCAAATTTCAAACAAAACTTTTAAAAAATCAGTTTCAAATTGAAATGCTTAAAATTGTGCAATTTAAAAAATTGAAATCATAGCGATCTTGTTTTGTATTCTTTTTTTTTAATTTTTAGTTTTCAATGCAATATCTTAAAATGGTCCGATTTTCAGTTGAAGATTTAAAGAAGTGAAGTAAAAATATGCGTTAAAAAATATTTAATTGAAGATTTAAGAATGAATAATAATTCTAAATAAAAAGTGTTAAAGATAGAAAGATTTCAAACGAAAAAGTTAAAAATCGTATTGTTTGAGATCGAAATAAATATTGAACTATCTGAAACTGATACCTCAGTTGTTGAAAAAATTTCTTTAATTTTGAATGGTTGCAAATTTAGAGTTGTGAATTTTCATGTTGAACGCTGAATTTTCAATTTTTTCCTTTCATACGTTCTAATTTTGTAATTTAAATTGAAATAGTACAGTTTTAAAGGTTTTTAATTGAAATGGTTTCCACTTCAAATGGTGAAAATGACGGTGAATATTAAATTAAACTCAATTCAATTCCAGTTCCCCTGATTTTTAAATGATCCAGTTTTCCAAATTATAATCTCAAATTATTCAATTTCGCATATTTTGAAATCGTCCTATTTTCGTAATTTTAATCTGAATTCATTTAATATCACGATTCTTTAATTCAAAATAAAATTATTCAATTTTGAACGCTTTAAATTAGAAAAATATCATTTCAGCTCCTTTCTCATTAAGCTGTTCAAATTTGACAATTTCAAACACTTGCAATTTCAAATTATACAATTTTAAACGGGTCTGAGTCATGCCAAGCCCCGGCAAGTCACATTTCAGCAAGCCACATTTGCGGTAAGTCACATGTTTGGCAAGTCACATTGCCGCATCTCTCATTTGGAAAAATGTGAAGTCTGGGAAAAATTGGCAAAAGTGCTGTAAATCACATTTGTGACATGTCACATTTGCGGTATCTCTCATTCGGAAAAAGGAAAAGTTCGAGAGATGCCGCAATATGACTTGCCGCGAATGTGACTTGCCGCACGTTTGCCAATTTGTTGTGGACTTCAATTTTCCCGAATGAGAGATGCCTCGAACGTGACTTGGCGCAAATGTGATTTTTGCCAATTTTGGGTGGATTTCAGATTTTTCTGCATGAGAGATGCCGCAGTGTTATTTGCCGCGAATGTGACTTGCCATGAGTGTGACTCGCCACATTTTTTCCAATTTCGTGTGGCTTCAAATTTTTTTGAATGAGAGATGCCGCAATGTGACTTGCTAAAAATGTGACTTGCCACAATGTGACTTGCCGAGGGTTGGCATGACTTAACCCCTTTCAAAAGCTTTTATTTAGACAGATACGAGTTTAATTCCGTTTCACTCAATTCAAAATATTGTCCTTTTTCAAAATCTTACCCAATCTAAAACTGTTTGATTTCGAACGTTTTTAATGCAAAATCGTTCAATACATTTTCTTTAATTTCAAGCGTTTTCAATTCAAAATGATTAATTATTGTTTCAAAAATTTATAAAATTCTTAAAATTTAAAAATTAGTTTAATAATTGATTTTTAAATTATTCATATTTTTAATGTTAGGAAACTAAAATCCAGGGACGAGAACGCGCTCATTACGCGCGTGCATTTACTGCTAGTATCATAATAGCAAATTAAAACTACACATTTTCCAATTTACATTTTGCGATATAAATAAGAGCCGAAGGGATTTTGTTTTTTTAACATTAATTTTACACGTGCATATTTGACACGTGTCTATTAGAGTTACCCTCTTGTCCTTGACGCAGACAGATATCTGAATACCACCCACGCGTGAACTTGACTGCCACAGGTCATTCACTATCAATAGGAAAAAAAATTAGTGTTAGGAATTTAGTACGATTATCTTGACGAGCAAATAAATAGCTACATTTGTCAGCGTTTACTGCTTATTTAACCTTAGCTTTTTTACATGTACAATGTGTACAGTCCAACTTAAAATCTTTCAAAATTATTATATTTACATATGAATAATATACTATTTTTAGTTTCACTTGATATTAATAATAATTATTACATGTCCAATTAAGAAGTATCTCGTAGTTCCGAAAATTTGCGATGAGTAATCAAATATACTTTTCCCAACTTGGACTAGTCGTCCCGAAATTTGGGGACGAATAGTCCATCCCCTTTTTCAGTGCCCCCAACCCTTTTCGGGACGACTAATTAAAAAGCGAATCAGTCGTGAAAGGTAATATGTTTCTGTATAACAAATGTAATAATGATAAAAAAGTAGATTTATGAAAAAGATAAAAAGCTTTTGGGAAAAACACATTTTTTGAAATAATTTGAAGTTATAAATCAAAATATAAAAGTAACCTTCAGTTATGTCCCTTCTTCTAACGACGCACCCTCTGTTCACCCCATTTATTCTCAAGATCGCGAAAGGTCAAAACGAACTTCTTCGCCACTCTTAGGCCAAGCACGCGTGTAGTAAGAATATTCTCGACCATTAAGTTCTCTATTCAAGCGTAAGTAATCCTCAAAAAAACAATGATGTAAAAATAGATATTTTATTTTATAATATTAAATATGTATATATTTTTGTCTATATTTTATCAATACATTGTCTATTTTAATTATTTAAGGTGTAATGAGAAACTTTCTTAGATTGTTTACATTGTAAGATTTACGGGCTTGCCTGTCTACACGTATCGAAAAAATGCGCCTCTTTGTGCAGAAATTACGGTATAAATAGCCCTTTTTTCAGCTCCCGCTATTCATACCGAAAAAATCCGCCTATTCGTGCCGAAATTTTAATACGCGTAGCCACGGCCAAGATTTTACTTGAACTTACTAAATTCGACTGACATTACCCATTTCATTTTACTTATTAGTTGGAGTACTAGGACTGAATTTTGAAGGTAAGAATGTTTCTAATTTACTTTTTACTAGAATTCACTTAATCTTATGAAATTAAATTCAAATTTAGCTGAATTCCTTTAAATTTACTAGAATTCGATTTCAATGGCTAGATTTATATATTAATTGCTAGAAATGAATTCCAAGTGACTAGAATCACTCAAATTTATTTTTACTATAATAACATTAATTTGATTGGTTAGAATTAAATTCAAATATATGGTTGAATTTACTTGAATTTATCAGAATTCAATTTGAATGTTGTGAAATCCAATTTATAGTAAAACCTAATTTTAATTAAGTTTACAAAAACATAAAATTCAATTTAGATTTCCTAGATTTCCTTGAATTTAAGATTTTAATATACTAACATTTACTTGAACTTTATTACAAATTAACAAGCAATCGTGATTTGCGCGCTATACGCGCGAAATTTTTTTGATTAGCAGTCAAATTTTTTAATAAAGACCTTAAATATTTTAGGCTGGCTTCTAAAAACAAATTTTTGGTCATTTTCTGTGGTTATCATACATTTTTCCAGGTCGTCAATTATGTTTATGTTTAATAGAAAGGGCATAAAGAAACATTTATAATTTCGATCGATTTTTAGATTGGGTCAATTAAGAAATAATGCTTTTATATAGGTTAATTCCTAGTAGAACTTCAAAATTAGACACTATTTAAAAATTAAACAATCAAAATTGTACAATTTTATAGCACATTGGGAATTTTAAAACTATAAACCTCCAAAACTGAACAACTTAAATTGTAATGCCCGTAAAAATTTAATAAGTCTGAACTGTACATTTTAAGTTATTTTTATTTGGTCAACAACACGAACATAAGAAAATCATACATTAAAATTTTGTTAACGTTCCTGATTGAGCATTTAAAAATTAAGCGACTTCAAAACAAATATTTTGGAATTTAAGCCGTTAATGCTAAAAAGCTTTAGTTTCAAGGCCTCAAATGGCAAGGCAAATAATGGCGCATTCCAAATTATAATTTTAAATTGAAAAAATAAAAATTTCAAGGATTATACAAATGATTAATATATCCTATGATGTAGCATCGAGTGAAATTCAAAGGGGTTGGAGAGCTTTTATGAATAAAAAATGAACTTTCTGTATAAACAAAATTCACTGCCATTTTCTCCATTCTGAATTGAATAATTATTAATACTGTTAACGTCTCAAGCTCAATTACTCTAAAAACGTTGAAAATTGATTTGTACTTGAAAACTTTCAAAATTAATGAATTCAAACTTAAAGTATTAAAAATTAAATAATTCAAAGTTAGTTTAAAATTGTAGAATGATAAAGCATTTCCATGCAACGGGCATAATTCATGTTGCTTCAAGTGGGATGACAAGAATTTTATAAGATGTCAAACTGACGTAAGATAAACGTTCCAGTAATTGTACATCAATATTCTTGCTTTTTATCTAATTTCAATCAATTGAAATTCCATTCGATACTATAAAATGCTGAAAATGAATCGATTTTATGATTAAATGTTACTTTTAACATATTTTTTAACAAAATATTCAAATTATAACCAACTATCACGATTATTTTTCCGTCACGACTACTGAGACATTTAACTTATATAACAATAAACTGTATTGACATGACAGAAAAAGTAGCCAGACAAAAAAACGCGAAAAGCTTTAATGTGCGAAAAGGAGTGGGCCAGATGTTTTTAGCCAATCTTTAAAAAAATTAATGATAAATCATCTGACAGCATGTTGACTCGTTTTTTTAATCATCTAAGCATTCCGACTATTAATCAAAACGTCGGTTTTCCTTTTTATCACAAAGAATAAAGTGGCCCTCTATCCTCAGTAGCGCCACCAGGTCATATAGTGGACAGGACAATGATATTTTTCATTTGTTTCATAAATTTTTCTATATAGAACAAATGAAAAATATCAGTCTTTTGTCCACTATATTGTATAAACTATAGATCCTCTAGGGAGAGTTTAACACGGGAACCCCTACCATTAGACTAGGTCAAACCGGAATACGGAAGTCATCACAAAATTTGAAAATATGTTTGACAACGCATGCGCGTAGTAAAAGTTGTAAGAACAACCTAACCTCAATTCACAGTTGCGACATTGTGATTAGTTGCTACTTGAAAATCACGCGCTAAAAAGGACCTCCGTATTCCGGTTGGCCTTAACGAATCAGAAACGATTCTCACGTGTCTCAATTCTCCCTATAGGATCTCCGGTATAAACTATAGCTATATAACTTTTTCACCTGGCGAAGAAATCTGGAACAGCCTCAGGATCATGTTGAGTATCAAAGATGTCCAGATTCTTGATCATATCTTCATGGCGAGGCACACGGCAGATCAAACACTTGCTGCCTTTGATTATGGCCGATATCGCATCAGTCTTTGCATTTTTTAAGTTGTTCGTGGGTCAGATTGTCCAAAATAACAGAAACCAACCGAAACTAGAATATCATATCTGTTCATTGAACCAAATATGAAAAATTAGTATTTCATTAACAATAATTTGAATTGAAATTTTGTAACGATTTGGATTAATGTGCACATTTTATATACCTTTTAATTAAGTCTACGAACTACTTTGGTAGCATCTTCTTATTTCGTAGGTTCTTAAGTCGAGATACTGAATGCCACATGGTTTCATCGCGTTTTACAATAATGTTGGAAATGGTTTGAATCCTGACGAAGTTGTCTCTGAAGGCACTGCAGCTAATGGTGGTGGTTGTGTCTTCAGGCTTTATGTCAAACGTAGGAATGTCTTTGCCGTGAGTTGAATGCACCACAGAAAAAACTGAGGGTACGAAATGTTTCAGGTAATCGGTCAAGCAGGGTAAAGACGATGTAGGTATTCGAAACGGAGGTAAACTTTCCGTGGTGAATCGCAGATATCTTCGGCGGACTCCGTTAGAGGCAGCACGTTACAGGCCGTAACCACAGAAAGTTTACCTCAGTTTGGAGGAACTAGTTAGTTTTTTCTGTGAAGGTCAAGCCTTCCACAAGTGATAGACGGTCCGAGGATTCGCCGGCATTTTTTGCCAATTCTTGGCTTATCCGATTTCTGACATGTCACATTTCGTGTCTGTATGGGGTCGTTCTTTTCTGACATTTACAAATAATAAAAGCCCAGCCTTAAACATAAACTTCAAAGAATTGTCAATCATTTTGTGTATCAAAACCTTCGGGAGCAAACACCTTCCATTTTTTCGAATCTGATTCCTTTAACACATGCAGTAAGATGGAGATCAAAGTTTCTGTGGAGTTTCTGTATAAAATATCCAAAAATACTGCTACTTTTTCTTTTAAACGAATTAGCATAAGCGACCAGTGATCAGGTATCTTTAATGGTAGAAAAAGAATCTTTTTCAAAAGCTCCTACTTCTTCACACCATATACTTATATCCTTCGTATAAATTAATTTCGCTAAAACATGCTCATGAACAAATGAGAAGTGTAGGTCATCCTTGCCGTGGAGGTTTTTCCTGCGTATTCATATAAAAGAATCCACGACACATTCTGCAACGTGTTTCTTTCCTTTCAATGATTGTAGATCTTCCTTATCAATGGAGAATTTACCACGTATTACCAGGGCCCAACACTATATCTGGATGATTTTCGGCGAAGACTGCACCCACCCATGGTGTAGTAGCTTTAACTAACAGTGGAACACATTTTGGAATAGATGGAGTTTTTTCCGTAGTTCGTTCGGTGGGAGGTTCGGAAATTGCCATCGTTGCAGGTATTATCTAGTTAATAATCGGAGTATGCCTTTTTTCTTTGATTTAGGGCTCTATTCGATATAACTTTGGAAGAGCTTCCTCAGCCGCCAATTTTTAGCATTTGTGATAAAAGGAGCTGCAATTAAATGTTTTAATTTTAATTTGATTTTATCTGTCCAAATGGAAAATGTTTTTACCATAAACTACCATCCAACAGAACTGCAAATTGTCAATATTTCAGTCAAATCGGAGAAATTTGATTTTTTTATTGAGAAAAGTAGTTGAGAAATAATGCCCGATATACAAGAAAGTAGTAGTAGAAGTAATTTATAACAGTAAAATGTACTGATTACACAATAAAATTACAATGTTTCAGAACTATGTATGTTATATATTATTAAACTAAAGCATGTACAAAAAACAGTTTCAAATAGTTTAAAATCATGATCATGTTTGAAACATTTTCAGTGTTTTGCAGTTCTACATTTTTTTTATTTACAAGAAATTTTTTTAATTGCTGTTAATGGATGACAATTTCGAGCTAATGACGTGATATTCAATCTTGTGCATCATTATTACTTTTTAAATAAAAACTTGTATAAATGCGTATGAGAAAAACTCATAAAAATACTGTTTTGTATTGTGGAATAAAATGAGAAAATAAAATTTATCTTTATCCTCACCTTTAGCCAAAAAATCTTACCCAGAACTCTGTAGGTAACTTTAAAAGAATCGGTGACTTTTTTCTGAAGCTCGGTCTTCCCTTCGGGACTCGAAGTGAATCTGATACCGATTCTGACATACATTAAACCACTGGTTTTTTGTGCCTTGGATTTCCGCTTATTCGTCTTATAATCTGATTCCGATTTGATTTTTAATTTTGAAGCACTTGGTTTGTTCTGTGTAACTGTTCAGGTATCCTCAGGCATCTGTTAGATACCCGAGGATGGCGAACGACGCACATTCGTATAAGGTAAAATTCTTCAATCCGTATTCGTCGATATGCTTCCAGGTCAGATAAGTTAGTGCATCAATAGCTGCAGTCCCCCTAGCTTCAGCAGGCGTTAGTACTATTACGGTACCAATAATCTTCTGCATATTCTGTTTGATAGAAAAAAGCAACTCATTTTATTGAAACAATTTCAATTTCAACGAAACATAATGCACTTTAATAAAAATAGTGAAACTCACAAAAATATAACAAGAATAAAGTGATAGGGTTTTTCCACGACCGCTTTCCTTCAAAACTATTCCCGTTGGGACAACTTCCTTAAACACATGCACAGCATTTCGTGGGCGACAAAATCTCAAGCAGCGATAATCTAATTTATCGCTTTTTGATTCTTGGACAGGTTTTTTTCTCTTTAACGTCATAAAACAATAAAATGAGTAACGTGCAACTTTTTTGATAGGAAGCGATTTAAATAAAAAGATGAAAAAGTACCTAATTAAATATATAAATTAAAAAAAAAATAGTAGAAAGTCGGGGAACCCCGGCCACATATGCTTTTGAATAAATGGTACTCTCTACTGTGATAAATCAATATTTTTCTTCATGTACGTTTGTCTCAAACCATATCAGTTCACAAGTATGGATTCATACCTTTCATTGGCTTGTAAGGAAATATATTTTAAAAGAATTTTGAAAGAATACGTCTATAAGAAATAAGACTTTCTGTCGGATTGAATTTGAACTTTTTGATAATGGAATGGAAGTTTCTATTGTGTCCCCTAAGGGTTTACAATTTTCCTTGTACCTCTCCCGCATTCCCTTACACACCTCCCACACACTTAATTGGTGGTGGGAGGGAGACCTACATTTTGAGGTGGGTACCGGTTACATGAGTGTGATCAGTCACAGCTCTCAAAAATTCCAGGGGTTGGGGGGAAGTAATGGAGTGTGACCGGTCAAAGTATAGTGATCGATCACAGCCCTCACCCTTTTCCGGATTAGGGGGGAGTTATGGCAAGTGACTGGTCACAGGAGACTGATTGGCCATAGTTGTTACTCTTTAAATGGTTGGGGGAGGGTAATGCCATGTGACCGGTCACGTGAGAGTGATCGGTTACAGCTCTCACTGACCTCTCGATTTGGAGGAGAGTAATGGCATGTGATAGGTCACAGGAAAGTGATCGGTCAGAGCCCTCATCCTTTCCCGGGGTTAGGGGGCGGGGAGTAATTACGTTTGACCGGTTACAAGAAAGTGATCGGTCACAGCTCTCAACCAGGGAAAAAGGTGACAGGTGCCTCGTGTTTCCGCAGATTATGTAGATAGAAAGGTGGTAATTTATTAGTTGAGGACAGAGTATTCCATGCGTACTGCATATAGCTAGCAGCCTGTTGCTACGGCTGCGAGTGTTGGAAATTACTAGTGATGCATGAAGGGGTCGTTCCGTTGCAGCTCGGTTGTGCACCCTGGTCGGTACGTTGCAAGCTGCATCGATCCGACCGTTTCCTAGGCAGTACAACAACCCACGCACTGATCCCATACTTCTTGTTTCTCGACCCCAAGGACCTCGAGGACAAGGTAACCTTCCAATGCTCTTATCGCAATTCACATTTGCAAACGCAGGTTCAAGGACACCAGTGCAATCCTACATTATGATAACATCTCATCAGATTTTCTTGATATATAAACAATAGCTAATTAGCCAATTAGTGGGCAATAAAAGTGAAAAATAAATATGATTATATTTTTATTAGTTTTCTTTTTAGAGAGTATCAACAATCGAAGTAAAAGAAAAATAAGTTTGTAGTAGGGGAGAGTCGGCCATTATGGTAGTGTGGGTCAATGATTAATATTACACATAACGCCAGTGTTTTTTCACTCTTATGTTAATTTTTCCCATAAAGTGGAGTTTTTGATTAGGAATTAAGTGCTGTAATGCGGTATATGCTTTGAAGTACATGTTAGAAAAGTAATAATCAACAAAAAGCAAACAGTTTGGCGGAAACAAATGGGAAAATCTCAGGAAGTAATATTTAACGATCGTCAAAAAACTTACTTTTGGATTATTTGAAAGGGTTATTAAGCATACTTTTGTGGAAATAACACTGAAGTGGTGAATAATTGGCATGAAAACTTTATTTTTCCTATAAAACTCCATAAAAGAAGGTGTTATCCAGAAGGCCATAACTGCACTTCTATTAGAGCTAGAGCATTTTATTTTTTAAGATTTTTAAGAAATTAAGTCTAATTGAACGTATTTTGTGACAACTATCAACTGTATTGCATAGGAATTGAGTTATTGTAGGAACACTAAAATGAAAAACCTTATTAGTCAAATTGTATGATAAGAAATCAATTTTCGTAGCGTATGCTTAAGCATAAGAATGCGCCAGAAAGGAGCAATTTTGAAAAAACTGAATGTTTTCAACTCTTTCCAAAACAAAAATATACTTAATGCCCCCCTCCCCCTAATAAAAAAAACGCAGTAAATCCCAGGGATATTATGTATCTGAAGTTGGATAAAAACATTGCAAAGAATTGGCAACTGCAATTATCCGACGACGGATAACTTTTATCCACGTCGTGATAAATATTATCTGCCATCGGATAATTGTAGTTTCCAATTGTTTGCAGCGTTTTTATCCAACTTCAAATAAATAATATCTCTGCAATTTACTGTGAATGGAGTTTCTTTTCAAAAACGGCTCAAATTTTTTTTTTTATTTCGTTTCAAAATGATCGCAAGTTATCACAGTAATGAAGACAGAAAAGAAACCGGGAGGTGCAAGAGCTTTTGAGAATAATGTTTTTTTTTAAATATTCAAATATTAAGTAATCATGTATTTGAAAAACAATTTTGAGTACTAAAGTATGTTCTTTGATAATTTGAGCAAAGTCCGCTATCATTGCCGACTCTCCCTTATTTATTTATTCAGGTATTTTTCGAAAAAAATGTATAATGCATTGGAAATCTTGAAAACTAGGACGGTTCTTTTTTTATTATTTCTTAATTTAAAAAAAAGTTGTGGTGATTATAGATTTTAGGTCGTTGGACTTCAGGAATATAGATAGGCTTAAAGTCGATAGGAGGAAGGTTTCTGAAATAGTGGTTTCATCAACTTGTGCAACTAGTAACGTATGTACCTTGATCCTTTAATAACCCAACGCCTCTTAATGGTCAAGGTTACTAATTACGTAGAAATGCGATCAATTCAATCCACCACCGTGTCAAACAGGGTGCGAGTAACAAGGCCGAGATTGCACTAATTACGTTGCTTTATTTATTTACAGTGGCTGGATACAATTGACCTTGCAAGCTTCCAGCCCAACCAAGGTCTGTTTTTGAATCTAATGCATAGAGAGATTATGTAAAAGCTGTATTGGAATCGAAAACACTATATGTTCATGTTCTCATGAAGCATTAATAATTTATATGCAGAAATAATAAGATCCTTTTTAATAATTTGCAACCTTTATTTTTTATCGACGAAGAGATTTCTTTAAATCAAAAATACTAGAATGATTAAACTTCGAGTCAGGGGTCGTTCAAGTATTACGTCACACGCCTTGGGGGGAGGGGGCCAGCTGTAGTGTGACGCCTATCTTAAAGTTACATACACTTACTACAGAATCCTCTTGGGTAGGAGGAAGGTGTCCGCAAAACAGCGTGATTATATATTCAAGATTTTGACAATAAGATGAAACACAAATTTTGTGCTCCAGTGAATGCAAAAAATTATAAATGAATAAAAAATGGTTTTGAAGATAAATATTTTGAATAAACTTATTTTGAATCATTCAAAATGAAAATATCAAATTCGAAGTTGAAGAAATTGTATTTAAAAGAGTTGGATAATAAGGAATTTTAATTGAGACGCTTTTAAAAATGAAGCATTTCTCTCATAATAAAATTACAACTTGCTTCCAACTCACTAATTTCTCAGTAATTAATTTATAGCTTGGAAGTTGACTCAAAAGAGAGACGTTTCATTCACAAGGAAACCCAAGTAAACGATCTTACTCAACAGTCTCTGAATTATGTCAAGGAGGACGATATACGAGATTGTGGGATTAATAGGGGTTAACTTTCAATTTCCGGCGGTTTGTAACATCTTAAGATTATCGGGAACTATTTCTTTTGAATTTTTTTGATAAAAATGGTGCAACGTAAATTTATATATTCAATAAGAGTACTATTTTCAGACTGAAAAATTACTGAACCGATTAGATTGAAAATTTGAAGCATACAAAATTCTTCTTATTCCTTGGTATTTTTTAAATCTGAAGAGTGTAAGTACACATAGCGATACCGTCACACTAAATTTTGATTTCGTCGGAACAGAATCATTTTTTTGTATTAAACATTTGTTATTATTTTTCAGCGTACCCATATATCAGGAGCAGGTATATATTTTTGTACGAAAATGGACAATTCTATTTTTAAACACTACCGACAGCCACGATTTACTTCAAAGTGACTTACTTTCTTAAATTAAACCTTTTTTAACCCAAATTCAGAAACTCGATATCTCGGGAATAAATTTTAACTTTTGATTTCAAATGAAGATTACATTTTTTATCGCAGTCCACAGCCGAGCCTGCACCAATTTGTGGCCAGTTTCACTTTGGAAACCCACCGCTGCCATCCTTAATTTAAAATCAGCACGAATCGTGTTTCACGAATTATTTATATTTATTAATAATTAATATTTCAATTGTTTGAAAAATTTGCAGTTCCTAATAGTGTTTGGAATGAAAACAAATGGTACCGTTGTCGATTTAATGGAAGGACATGAGACAAATGTGAAATGAGAACGAGATGATAAGATGATTCAGAATTCATTACTTCGAGCTAACGCGGTGATTCAGCATGAATCACTCCTTATGGAACACTGCAGTTGATCTTCAAACGCTAACGGTCATAAGTGATAAAAATGGCGTGCAATGAAAAAAAAAATTACATACAACGAAAAGAACATTTTTTCATTAGTTCCTGAAGTTTTTAAATTTATTACAATAGTTTTTTTGAATAAATTGATCTTAGTATAAACACCAATTTAAATTACGGAAAACATTTGAGTCATTACAATTAATTTGTGTGATTCACCTAGCCATTCTTTTTTTCAAACTACGTATGCATAACCTTGTATAAAGAATAAAAAAACGTATCATGTCATTCAAATAACCCCACACGTGCCCACCTACACAATTTTCGACGTAATTACTAGTTAAACAGATCACACATGAGGAATAAAATGTTAAAATAACAAAAGTCAAGGTACCTTAAAATTTATGCAAGACCAGGAAAAGATAAGTCGGTTCAATGTCTTTGGTTATATATTGATGCAATATTCTAGTACAATAACCGAATGTTAGTTGTCCGTAATTGCATTATAATATTAAATTCTATAATTAATTGTATTGTATTCATTAATTTTTTGAGTGAAATAGTTGGTAAGAGGAAATGATATATTTAGATTCTGACTTTCCTGTTTTATTTCAGTATCCCGAAATTACAAAGAATGAGTTGTTCCATTACATTGAATCATCTCTGCTTTTTCAGACAGTCTCAATTTAATAAGGGTGTAAAAAAACGTCTAAAAATAGTGTCATAAACATGGCTGATTCACTGTCTGCGTATACTTATCGCAAAATGACTTACATTTTCCCCTTGAAACTATCGAAATCGCAACACGTAAAGGAATGTTTCCTGCTGCGCTGTTTGATTAAAGGTTTCGTATAAATAACATCTGATACTCGAAACTAGTTAACTTTGATCATGAATAATTCATCTTCATTGAATTTTACAATTCTTCTTAACTTAATTAATTCATCTTTTATATGTAATTCAGTCACTAAAATTTCTCACCTATTTTACCTATTTTGGAACATTGTCACTTTCTTTTAACTTTTTCAATGAATATATTAAATTTTTTTTTACAATTTTAATTTCCAAAACATTGTGAGACCGTATCCACTTAAATTCAATTCGCAGTTCATGCTAATGTCGCAGAATCAGTCGCCGACGAAATAGGGTAAATGTACCGGTCTCCGGACACGTATCAGTGGTCGGACAATCTTTTGTATATTTTATAGTAAGAATAGTGCAATACACTATAATTCTGAAAATTAAATGGATTTCTGCATTCCGCATACTTTCTAGTAACACACAAGGAAAAAGGCTGCGTCTAGTCGTCCCGAAAAATTGGGGGAGTTGGAAAAGGGGATGGACTAGTCGTCCCGAAAATTCGGGACGACTAGCCAAGCTGATAAAAAATATTTGGCTACTCATCCCGAATTTCGGGATGACGAGTCACTTCGAAGGAAAAAATTTTATGTAAACTTTTATTAATTTTACGGTATTCAAAATGTTTACAAAGCCGAACAGCCTTTATCGCCATTTTGGGTACACTGTTAGAAAAATCTGTACTAAATTTAGTATACATAATGGAAGCAAGAATGCTCAACATGAAATTGAATTTAGTATACCAGCGTACAGTAAATTTAGTATATTTATACTGAATTTAGTACACGCGTATACTAAATTTCATATAATTGTATACTAAATTCAGTATGAATATACTAAATTTACTGCGCACGCTGGTATACTAAATTTAATTTCATATTGTGCATTCTTGCTTGCATTACATGTATACTAAATCTAGTACAGATTTTTCTAACAGTGTATATGTGCTGTTTCGTGTGTCAGAAAATAGAACATTTTTATTTTAAAGTTATGACTTATGTACTTTCATTGAGTTTTAACTTAACTAGCTGCATTTTTCAAACGTGGAAGACTTGAAGTTTTCGAAATTCTGGGCAATTTCAATTTATGTATTGTATATTTAAAGATTTTTAATCTGTCCGAACTAAGATGCACAATTTATTTAATTTACGTAGAAATCGAGCAGCCTGACCGAACGTCATTTTTGCAGTGCTTTTTTAAGTCGGACGACTATGGTCAGGAGGTAAATAAAATGTAGACATAAGTTTCATGAAATAGAATTGATCATTTACTTGTTTTTAGATAAAGTTATTATTCCAAATAGTAAAAAAAAAAATTTTTTATATTCGATATTATGAAAATGTAAACATTGTCTTGAAATCGTAATCTGCTACATATACTTAGCCTTAGATACATCAATTTCATTTTCATCCAACTTGGTTGCCAAACATCGATAGATGGAGAAAAATAATTGCATTTTTGATTACGAATTGAAAGAAAATGATTTATAATAACTTCCATAACCTAATATGTAGATACAATTTTACTTTTCTATCCAATTTTGTCCAAAACTTCTTAACTTGTTCCGGAAACCGTTTATTTTAAATGGAATTTTATTAAAAAATAGATAGCAGAAATAACTTTATAAGTAAATATAGAGTCCAAAAATTTAAATCGTTGTTCCAAAAAGGTTAAAAATAAGTGCCTACAACGATTTAAATATGAGGGTAACGCTATTTGACCGACAACCGGTACGTTTACCCTATGTAGTTTTTTAAAGAAAAGGAGACGATACGAATTTGACCAATTTAGTAAAAAAATGTTATCCAAAGTTATGACTTTTTTAATTTTATAAGGGATGATACAAACTATCAAGAGCAGTTGTAGATCTTTAGAGTGTGTGCTATTATTTAAACTAATATGTACAGGAATTTATCTTTTCCTTCTTGCATCTGATAGACTTTAGGGTTCTAAAGATAAGTCTGTTGAAACTTTTTTCTAACGCATTATGTATCAAATTTTTACTAAAATATAAATAAAATCGATTAAAAGAGTATTTAAAAAAATGAAACTTCCTGCTATCGTAAAAAAAACTGTTTCTTAAATTTTTTCCCTGAAAGTCTATTTTATATGACAATCCAAAATACCTTTTAACATATACTACATATCGTATGATCTAAAAAATACAATTTTATCCTGTATTCTTCACATTTAAGTACGAAATTTGTTAAACAAGCAAAATAGAGAAAAGCATCAGCAGACTATTTTTTAAGTCATTTTATGAGAAACGATTTTGTTTCTTTGACTGTTACAGAATCTTGTGTCGTTTTTGTAAAAAACGTAGATTTTCGTGTCTTGGGGAAAAAATATTAATGAAGAAGAAACAAAATTGAATAAGGAACAAAAAGTTAAATACAACTTTTTTTCATGAATCCACGTCATTAGCTTTAGGAGTTAAAATACTGATAACTTTCTCAAAACGAAAAAACGGAACTTCTGCCGGATTTAGAAAAAAATTTAAAGTTCTAATTTTTATATCAATCAGATAAAATACGTGTCGTTTCATTTCCTTTAAAATGATTCAGTTGGAATTTGTCGTATTTGATAATTATATTGTGACGCATTCGAAAAATAAAAATATCTTGATAACCATTGATTCGCATGTTTATGTACCTTATACAAATTTTTTGTTACCTATTTGTCAACTATTTTTGAAAACAAAATTTACCTTTTCACTTTTCTTAAGGGGGAAAGGTACCGTGATGACTGAATTAATTATAAAGTATTATCAATAAATCATCATGTATTAAACTTAACATTTAACGGAGATAAATAAGAAAAATTGTTATTACAAAATTTTGTAATGTCAGAATTAAAAAATGGAACCATTGGAAGTTAACATTTTTATTCGGAGCTTTATATTATTTTCAGCTTCATGCGTGAAAAAATTAATATAATTAATATATTAATATATCTAATCCCTGGATTTTGGTAAAGTTTAAACAAGACTGGAAAATTGTAAGAAATAAAAAATATATAGTCATTACCGTAAACTGTGGCTAAGCGGCGCACATGCGGGGGAAAGCGGCGCATATGTGGGGGAAAGCGGCGCACGCTTCATTCTGCATTTAAAACGCTATATTGCTTCCTCTAGCCTTAGAAATTGAAGTTCAACAGTTGTTAGTTACAAGCCTGTATATTTCTCACCCCGAGAAAGCGAAAAACGCATTCAGAAATGCAAAATCGAGGGTTCGCCGCTTTCCCCACATCCATATGGGGAAATGCGGTGCATGCAACGCACAGTCTCAATTAACGGTATTTTCTGAAAATTAATATGTAAAATTATTAAATTAATAATCAAGTCCATTTTATGGTTAACTCTTGGATAAATTTGGGTCAATTTTTATTTAAAATAAGTAATGGAACATGTTTTTTAAACTTTACTGTTTCCAAAATAATTCGCAATTGAAATAAATGTTAAAATTTTTTATGTGCTATCTTTTTGTAGAATTCACCAAATTTTTGAAGGAAAAATGGTATTTTCCCAACAATAAAAATTAATACAACAGGTGGTCTCTCAATTCGCGACGACTTTTTATACATTAAAAAGTTTTTAAGCTAAAAAAACATATCGGAATCTTTCGAAGTATTTTGTAAAATTTATTGAAATTTTCGAATATTTGTTGAAATGCCTTTCAAATTTGTTGAAACATTTTGGTGTTTTTTTTTTGTTCTACAAATGTTTCTAATAATACCGGTTTCATTTCAAATCAGAGAGGTATAACATATACTTCCAGTCGCAGAATTTTTTGACAAGATATGTTGTTTTTGAAAGAAAACTCGTTAACACTTTCTGATTTGAGAAACAAATGCTCACGGAGTTATGAGCTTTATTTGAATGTTGAATTTTTTTCTCAAAAAAACACAAGTTTGTATTTAAACCTCTATAACTTGTGATCCAATTGAATTATTTATTTTTTCTTCCCAGATTCTCACGAGATGAAATACTAACAACTATGTAAATTTTTTTTCAAATCGGAAAAATACGTCTTACCTAATTTCCTCTAGAAAAACAACATATTTCGTCGCTGAGATATTTTACTGCTTGAAGGGTATACCTGCCTGACTGATTTGAAATGGATCCGGTCTATAGTAATTTTAAATCTTCTAAAACTTCCGCAACCTTGTGATATTTTTCGCAATTTCTTGTATATGAAAGTACATGCAAGTGTAGTCGGAAATTATGAACATTTTAGATCCTGCTAGTTTTCATGAACCAACGATGGTCAAACAATTTTATCAGAAAAATGCTAAATACAATGAAAACACGTAAAATACTCGTAGAAATAACGGAATTTTTTTCTCTTACATGAGTATAATTAAGATCAATTCACACAATTATTATAGGAAGTTATGTATAGTGACAATGACCTAGAAAGATTATCAAAGTTTCTTGGAGAAGGTCACTCGCTTTATAAAGCACATGACCCCTGTCCAAGTATGTAAAGTGGACAACTATGTTGAAGCGCGAACATCGATACACACATTCAACTATTTTCTAAGTATACGAAAGTTTGCTAGTATTGAGACTTACATGTCCAGACATATGAGTGGGCCTTGACATGAGTTTTTCCAGTGCGACGAGGTAAAACTTAAGGGAGGGGGTGACGGTTATTGGAGTGAGGTCGCGATAAATAATTTCCATGCGTTTATACTCACTGAAATAACCGACACGCATGTCGCGCTAATTAGTTGTTAGCGACATTAATTAAGAAACATCATCGGGACGTGAGAATTGCATTTCATTATAAATCTAATGAAAAATTAAATTCGTGTTAAAATTTGACTCTTGGTAGAGAGTTTATTCTGAGGACTGAGAGGTAATTGTACCTGAAAAGTACAGTTGTGAATCAAATTGATAGCTGTCGAAATTTATACATAATAATCTAAAATTCATTCACTTTGTCCCCACTGAAGCTCCTATTTTTCGCTCGCTTTTCGGGAGTTTTTGTCTCTCGACTTTTTCTATCATGTCAATGTGACAGTTTATTAATATACGTAAGTTTGACATCTTATCAAAAAGTCTTCAACATGAAGTAATTTCCCTTGCATGAAAATACTTTAGCGTTGATTTTCACGTTATTATTTTGCACTTTAGAGTAAAATGATTGAATTTGAAAAATCGCAATAAAAATTTGAAAATTAATAATTTTAAACGACTGAGTTGCAAGATCCCTATTTTAAAATTCTTCAATTTTTAAACGAAAATTGGAATTGTTTAATTTTTAACGCTTCAATTTTGAATTAATTTATTTTGAAAGTTCCCAATTAGGGAGAATATAGTTTTAAAATTTTTTAGAATAAATAAACTTTGAAGATCCCGAGGAAGATCCAATCAGTTTGAATGTAATAATATGTATCGTCTTTAAAATTTCTATAATTTAAATTTCAAATTAAATTTTTGAATGCGGAATTCTAAAACTGTTTAATTTTTTAGGGCTTGAAATTAAAGATTTTTTTTGGCTTCAGAAGCTTTAATTTGAAAATATTTGATTCGAAACTTCTTAATTGTTGGTGGTTTTCAATTTCCAAGTTTACAATGTTGTAAGCTAACTTTAAAATTGTGCAATATTTATCAACTGCTCCAAGGTCAAAATTTTTCAGGATCGATCGGAAACGAAGCAATTGGAATTGGATGATGCTTTATGGAGAAAAAATGTTGAAAAATTGGGGTCTAATAAATTTGGCATTTTTTTAAATTGGTGGTTCTTTTTTTTACTGAAAGGAAAACTCAGGATTTTTTTTTTCTTTAAATACCTTCATGTTACAAAAATCAACATTGTATTATTTATTCGTAAAAATTAAAATGACTGCAAATGTTGTACAATAATTTTCAATCGATAGCCTTAATGATTCAACAATTTTTAATTGTAATCTTTTCAAATTGATAATTGCTTCAAATATTGAAAATTGTCAGGATAATTTCACTATTAAATCTTTAAAAATTTCATATTGTAAGCCTTGATAGTCAGTTGAAAATAAAATAATTTTGAATTTAAATAACGAAATGTCGAAAATGTACCGAAAAAATACTGCTATTCGTACCCAAATTATGGTGCATGTAGCCACGGCCTTGGAATAATCTTAATTACATGGTTTCAATGTTAGTGAGTTTTAATTGTTCGGTTTTAATTTTGAATGTACAAGATAGTCTGGTTTTTTAAATAATTAAAATCGTAGAATATCAAGTCTTTCAGACTTCATAGTTGCACAGTTTTCAGTTTAAAGAATTCATAATTAAACAATGTTGAATTAAATGCCTCCAAAATAAATTCAACACAATGAAAAAAAAGAAAATAATTTGTCCAATTCAAGCCTTAAAAAGAGAAGATTTTAGAATTAGGCATTGAGAGGTGAATTTTTGTCTTATTTTCAAATATTCCTAAATATTGAACATTTCAAACTCAGCTTCAAAAATAAAAACAATTTTGAATTAAAAGGATTAAAATTGTCCAATGTCAAAAATTGCAATCATAGCGATCTTGATTTGTATTTTTTACTTTTTAATGTAATCTCTTATAGTTTTCCAATTTTTAGTTGGACATTTGAAAAAAATGAATAATTTAAAATTGAAAAATATTTGATATCAAGATTTCAAAAATGAATAATAATAATTCTAAACGAAGTGCTAAAAATTACATGATTTAAAATTAAAAGCTTAAAATTGTGTTGTTTGAAACCAAAATGGATAAAAATAGAACTATCTGAAATTGATGCCTTAGTAATTGAATAATTTCTTTAATTTTAAATGTTTACTTTTTTGGAGTTCTGGATTTTCATGTTGAACAATGAATTTACCTTTTCCCTTTCATATAAGTTTTAATTTTTTAATTGTTAATGTTTCCGATTTAAAATTATTTCAAACGTAAGAATAATTCAATTTTATATGTTCATAATTCAAAATTTTTCACATTTTAACTGTGAAAATGACGGCGAATTTATTTTTTGATCTTAGAAAAATATTTCTCATCAATTTGAATCGCTTCGAATGGATAATTATTAAAAATGTTAATTATTTAATTTTGAACGCTTTTAAGTAGAGTTAATACAATTTCAATTCCTTTGAATTTTATATGATCCAATTTTCAAAATTATAATATGATAATATTCAATTTTCAACGTTTCCAAATTGTCCTATTTTCGAAATTTTAATCTCGAATCATTCAATTTCGAGATTCATTAATTCAAAATAAATTTGTTCAATTTCGAACGTTTTGAATCAGAAATGATCAAATTTTAACTCCTTTCAAATGAATTTGTCAAATTTTCAAAATTTTAGTCCAAAGTTTTTCAATTTTCAGAGCTTCTCATTGAAAATTTTCAAATTTCAATCACCATAAATTTCAAATTATTCACTTTTAAACGCTTCTATTTAGAAATTATACAAATTCAATTCCTTTTCATTCCATCTGAAATATTGTCCTTTTTAAAATGTTACCTGAACTAAAATTGTTGGATTTAAAAATATTTCAATTCCAAATTATTGATTATTGTTTCAAAATTTTTGTAACTTAATATTAAAAAACTCGTTCAATAAGGGATTTTTAAATTGTTTGTACTTTTAATGTTAGGAAATAAAAACGTCGAGACGTGAACGCGTGCTTGGCGCGCGTGCATTTACTGCTAACTATTAATAATTCGTAAAAATATAGATAATTTTATAAATTGATGAATTACAAATATTATAAATTTATCGTCAGTTTGAAAATTACTAAAGACATAAGATTGTTCAATAATGAAAGGTAGTTATTATTTTGATAATGCAATTGTCAAAAAACCATCGAAAAGTGCTTTAAATAATGTATAGTCAATTTTAAGAGGTGCATATATTGCAATAAGTACGAAGTCAGTTTGGAAAGTCAAGTGGCATTGACTCAACCGGAAATCATTAGCCTAGGTCCGTTACTATCTCTCTAATGTACAATATGTATAATATGACGTACACTCTCTGAGCAGTTTACGCGACAACCTGTTGACCTTCTCGATTAATGGGAGACCGTAAATATTGATGCATTCGGGTAAACTAATAGTGAGATCACTTAAAATGAAGGTGTGGCGCAATTTCATGGATTATTTTCCTTAACTTTAATTCGAGATAAATCTTCTTCAAACAACTCTTTCCTTGTAAAAAGATGAACAAAATTGAAGTCAAATTTTCAGTTTCGGAACGTCTTTTGAGGGCATTTGAGAAATTTGTTGGCCTTGTCCTTTTGTCCTTCTTAACGGCTTCAGCTCAAAGCGAGGCTCAAAGGATCTTTTATGTTTGTACATAGCCTTCTTCTTTCTTAAAGCGATAAAAGTGTTGGCGGGCAAAAAGTGGTAGCACCTGCAGCTTTTAGAGTTCATCAAGCTGGAAAAAGGTTCTGCATGAATTAAGCGTCTGCTATGGACATTTCGTTGTCCTTCACCCACATAATCAAAGAAAATTCAAATGCAATTAAAGGATTGTTTAATTGAAGGCTAATTTAATTCATTCATTTGAAATTCAATTTATGTCAATTATAGTTTTGAAAATGTATAATTTGCACAGAACTGAATTAATATTGCATATTTATAGAAAAATAATATGTATTATATGTAAAATATGTACCTTGAGAAAAAATTGAATTGCAAAATAAATGCCCTGCTAATGTAAAACACTTTTGTTATATTACTTGAAATCTGTCAAAATTATTACGATTTAGGTGGCTTTAATTTAACGAAGTGTCTCGTCGTCCCGAAATTCGGGATGAGTAGTGAAATCTTTTTCATAAGCTTGGCTAGTCGTCCTGAATTTTTGGGAAGACCAGTCCATCCCCTTTTCCAACTCCCCCAATTTTTCGGGACGACTAGACGCAAGCCTTGATTTAAATTCAATACAATTTTAAGAAACTTATCCTCAATTTAAAGGAACTATTTGAACTGTATTGTTCAAATTTTGTAGCATACTATTTTTTCATCAAACAACTGATTCGTACACACAATTGAGAATCAGTAAAGTCGCGATTATTTGTCGTTCGGCTCTTTTCACTCTTTCTCCCCTGAATTAGTTCAGTCGAAGCGAAACCATGTCAAGGTGGTCTTTGTTCTCGAGTCCACATCGGGTCAACTAACGGCCAGTCACCTATTAATTATGCCATTATATTGCACCACGATACTTATAAGTTTGCAACCGCTAGAATGTACACATATGCACATGCACTCTCGTTGCCGCTGTCAATGCAATTTTTACTCACTTTATTTTTGAGAGGTGCAAATGCACTCTGCATAAATGTACAGCTAATAAAAAACGGGCAGGTGGTTTACGTCAAGAGCGGTAAGCGACCGGTGCGTATTGTAACACCTGCTTGACCGAAATATTTGCCAAAGCCTTATCGGGCACACTCCAAAATTTTTTTTTTAAATTTGCATTTTACACAATTTAAAAAAAATATGAGAAGAAAATAATAATGTTGGAAGTGTTAGAAGTATTTAAATGCTTTACTTGTAAAATTGAATCACTAATTACAATTTTTTCGAACACTTCAAAAAATTGTTCTTCACATTTTTTTACTCCTGCGTTAACCCCTCCCCCACAAATCACAAATCTTCACCCCCCTACCCCGCTGGCAGCGTGACGTAGTTTTTGAAAAGCCACTAATCTTAATATTAATGGATAATTTTTTATGTAAATTTCCTTTTTTTTTAAATGCAAATGTGATTTGCGGTATAAAGTCGTTGGAAATCAGAAAATCATTATGGGCTTGAGCCAAAGGGTTCCGGAAGTGGGGGAAAAAAGCAAGGTGTACGAAACGAGGCCTGAGCAAATAATCCGATGCGTGGCGCATGACCCACATTCGGCATTCGCAGAGGGAATATATTTTAGCAGTCATGTGCCAAACATACTCAGGGTGCTCGACTGGCGTGACGACCCAAAAAGCGGGTAATGTTGCATTACCTATATAACACCTGGCTACCTTCCACTGCTTCTTGAGACTCATTGATGTGATGGCAGACGGTCAATTAATTTATGAAGGGGCGCAAAACATTGTAACTCTTGAACTCCGACATTGAAATCCCTAAACCGCCAATTTTTCTCGCCTTCTTTCGCATACGAATTCATCAGCGGAAAGTTTCATTTTGAGGTTGAGGTATTATAACGATAGGAATCCTATTCAAAAGTTAGTCCTACTCACTACATGCATAGAGCTCTGTGTATAAACGAACGCACACAAGACAATTGAACACGCTCCAACTTCACATCGAAGTAAAAGCGTCTAATCTATCGGACCTCTCTGTTCTTTCACACAGCAAAAAATAGTTGGTTGGGACAACAAATAAAGTAATAGGGACAACTACTTGAAATTTTAGTATACTTTTATTTCTAAGAATGGTAGTACTTGTCTTTACTACTTTTCTTGTTGTCGCAACAACTTTCGATAGTAGATAACCATTTTCAGGTATTTGTACTCACTTCTTCAAGTAGTAAGTCATACTAATAAATTAGTAATTCTGAGTACCTAAAGTTGTAATATCCTAACTATTAAAATTAGTATAGTTTCTAATCCTGAAAGGACATACATATATGTGTATATCATCTTTGGGTCGCTCCGTAGCCTCAAGGCATGCGAAGGTTTCGCGTGCCTGTCGTTGTGATTTCGTCATGCTCTGTGGCCATCCATCTCAATAAAAGTATAAAAGCTTGGAGAATTCCCGTTAACTCAATAAACCCAAACGTAAGTAAAAAATACTTAATTCGAGCTCCATGTCTAACGAATTAACTATTTTTTACTTACCTTGGAGTTTTTCAAAATAAGCTTGTGATCTCCAAGTTTGCAGCAGATTTCGAACTTCTAGTATATGTAAGTAATTAATCAGTGTGATAATGTGATCAACTTCTCCAAAATACTAAGTATGGCGACGATCGTGAACAGGACGCTAAATTTCTACGCGAATGTTGGCAGCACTGCTCAGGCTTCACTTCAATGTTGCCAAGGGACAAAACTTGTAATCTTTACTACTTTTATTTGTTGAAAAATACATTGGTGGTAAATGTGACTACTTTTATTTGTTAGGATTACAGTTACTATCGTTACTAATATGAACTAACGGAGACTTGTTGCCGCACAAAACTGGTTAGTTAGTTTTACCATCGAACTATCGTTTCTGAGTTTAACAAAAATTTGTAAGAAAAGTTTAGCCACCAAGGTAAAATATGTGGCATTTTCGATACCTTTGATTAGGCTTTATGTGAAGAAGGCCTTAGTGTGTCCAAAAATTTGGCTCTCACAAAAATATCATTGTTTAAATACAAAAAAGTGCTCTCCTACCAATACAATTACTTGATTGAGGTAACAGTATGGTTTAGTTGAAGGAAAATTTGTATTTTGTAGATATAATAAAATAGCTCAAGCATGCGAGATATGCAATGAATTTGCTTATTTAATCGCAATTAAATTTCGTCTGGATAATACATGATTTTGTACAAAATTGTGAATAACCGTAAAAATTCTCAAATAAAATGTATTTTATTGAAAAAAATAATTTTCTCTTCACATACATTTTTCTTTAAACCAGAAATATTTGGTTTTATTTTGCAAAACAAAATAAAAATACTATGTTCATAATCCTGAATTCTAAATTCAAAACGAGAAAAATCACTACCACGGTATCACTACTGTCACTTTATATAGGAACCTAACTCTAAAGAGCAAACATTTTTAATTCACAAAATAGTCGTAGCTTCGTGTATCTGCGCATGCACGGTCGCGCGATTGGTACAAGCAACCAAATTCTTTGGTACAAGTACAAACGGTACTTGAAAAAAATGTTTTTTTGAGCCAAGTAAATTGTTTTGGTAAACCAACTACTTTTTGAGCAATCACCACCAAATGTTTGAAATTCACAACCAAATTTGTGTAAAACGAACAAAAACTGCTTAACAAAATTATTTTGTTTCTGTGACTTTATTTTTTTATCAGTGTATAGTCTCATACACGATGCTGTCAGTAAATTTACTCATATTGTATGGAGACGTCGTTTTTTTAGCACTGCACATGTGAACCCATTTAGCTGGAAGAGAACCTTCAAAGGCTCCAGAAGGCGGTGAATATCGATAACTGGAGTTTGTGCTTAGAAATGTTCTAGAGAGAACTCTTCAAATTATTAAAAAAAAAAGTTTATTGATTTTAAGTTTTAACCCTTCATTTGACCTCGATTAACGTTCTCGAGCTTGGTCAGTGGTCAGTGGTCACCCTTGGCAGGTGGTCAACCTAATATATAAAAGGGATGCCCCAACGACCGTTTCCATCCGAACCTTGGTATTTAGTATCGAATTCAAGCGTTCTAGACTCTCATTTTCGTTGTCTCGATGTCGGCCCCATTGGTGAATGCCCCTTCGCCTAATTTCCCCGGACGTGGTGCATCCGACTTTCGATTTTCGTGGGACCACCCGAACTAGGACATAACCACCATAGCCACAGCGAGAACCACTATGAATCGAAAGGTAACTTGATATGAAACCGGGCGTGTCAAAAAATGGTGTCTGGGATGGTATAAGATCTTTGATAGCAAAACCAAAAGTCCTTTGTCTTTATTTCGCTATGCATTTACGTAAACTTCTTTTTTAAACTTCATTTTCAAAATAAAATAGCAAAGATAATTTTAGACGGCATAAGAAAAGAAACTTTATTTATTAAATCAGGGTTGCTACAAAATTCTAATTCCAAATTCCCTGACTTTCCCTGCCTTTTTCTAGAGCATTTTTTTCATTTTCCCTGAGCGTTATGAATTTTTTTTTTCATATTAAATTTTCAACCAAAGAAATGAATTTTCAACTAAAATAATGAATCTTCAAAGAAAAGAATGAATTTTTAACCAAAGAAATAAATTTTTAACTCAAATGATGAATTTTTAACCAAATAGTTGAAGTTTCTACAAAATGATGAATTTTCAACCATGAAGAATAATCTTTTACAAAAAAAGACGAATTTTCAACCAAATAGTTGAATTTTCGCAAAAAAAAATCTATTTAAATTACAATGATGAATGATAAACCAAAATAATGAATTTTTAACCAAGTAGTTTCACTTTCAACTAAGTAGTGGAATTTTCAACCAAAAAAGATAAATTCTCAACGAACAATGTAATAGTAGATATTGTAACCAATAATAAGATAAATTTTTAACCAAACAGTTTCATTTTTAGCCAAAAAAGATCAAATTTCTACGAAATCAAGTGAATTTTAAAGAACAAAAAGACGAACTTTCAACCCAAAAATATGAATTTTTACCAAAAAAGTTTATTTCCAAAGACACAGTTGAATTTTCAACCCAAAAAGACGAAGTTTCAACAGAACAGTGGAATTTTCAACCAAAGAGAATGTCTTTTTTGTTTCTAACAAAATTATTGAATTTTCAACAAAATAATACAATTGTATGTTCATTCCCTGAATTTAGAAAATCATCATAGGATTTTGAGAAGGAGGGGGGCTCAGAGAAATTCTTATAGCATCTACCACTGGGTGGGAGGGGAGAGGGGGGGAGACATTTCAGAGAAACGACTTACATAATTTGTGGATGACCGCTAAACTTGGACTTCAGTTTAACGAAAAATCCCTGATTCTTCCAGGTTTTTCCTAACATTCCCTTATTTTTCCGTACCTGTTTTAAATTCCCTGACTTTTCAGAATTCCCTGACCTGCAGCAACCCTGTAAATGTTGCATAAAAAAAAAATATTAAAAGCTGCTATTTTTCTAGAATGCGGCATATCAATGAAACCGTTAAACCCGGTTGACACCGCCACGGTCACTCAGTTGCAATGGTCGGGATAGCATCGCTGTGGCCAGTGTCAATGTCAGCCGTAGGTTAGATGTGGCAGGGGTAGCTACCCCCAGCACGTGGCATTGCGTCACACTAACGTCAGAGCGAGCCATACCCGAGCAATCATTATACCTATAGATATACCAATCGTCCTACTCCTACCCAACCCTCCGTACCCCCTGTTAAGAAATACAGCAAGCCACACCTTGTGTCTCAGTCTCGAGCTTTTGCGTCACTCAACCTGTTGATTTTACCAAGAATAAACTAGCTAAACTCTCCATAATGGAAAATACTAGAATCCCGCCTCAATCGCGATAGCTGATCAGTTCAACCCTATTGCTAGTTCGATCGAGTCATGAAAGTGAAGTCGATGGTCAGGCTATCATTATAACCAAGGTCGATTCACCTTCCACCTGCTGACGACATGCGATGAACTTTTTAAGAACATTCATATAATCTTGATTTTATTTCTTTTAAATGAAGGAAACAAATTTAAAGCAAAATTTTCAGTTAGACTGACGGTAAGAAGGAATGCATTAAAATAGATTAAAATGATTTAAAATATGATGGCGAGATTCACAACGTTTTGAATCCAAATGAATGTCGTTTTCTTCCGTTAACGTTTCAATTCACATGAACATCAAATATTTGCGTCTCACTTCAATCCTGTTCAATCCTATGATGATTTCTGTCAATGAATGAAAACGTTTTATAATTCTGTTGAAAACGGTACAAACTAAAGAAAAGTAAACCTGTTAAATGCCGTAAGGGGTCGTGCATAAATTACGTAACACTTTGGAGGGGGGGGGGTCTAGCTTAGTGTTACATAATGGTGAAAAACTACAGGGAAAAGTCGGAAAAAGCGTTACATAGGGGGGGGGGGGGGG
>CAKNYM010052737.1:433491-477938 GCA_932195095.1 Andricus curvator | reverse complement strand
TAGGGGGGGGGGGGGGGTCAAAATTGTAGGAAAATTGCGTTACGTAATTTATGCACGACCCCTAACATGAGGACGAATGTTGAAGTCAATTCCATTCCTTCCGTTAAGTATAATTGTCAACAATCAAATTCAGAACAATTCTTTTTGGCTCGAAGTGCGCTCAAGGTAATTCCAAATAATTCCTTCTACGGTCAACTTCACAACACTTTGAAATAAAAAAATGTCATTTTTTCGCCATATTTGAAATCATTTCAATCCATTTTAATGCACACCTTCTTACATTTAACGAATTTCGTTGGGGAGTAGCGGAATAGATGGTCCAGGGTGGCTGAAGAGAGGGACTATTGAATGGGGATCATGAGAAAAAGGAAGGTAAGTTGGAGGGGAAGGGGTGGAGAAAATATAGATAAGTAGGAGTGGGATGTTAAGTAAAAGAGGGGAGATTGTCACGGATGAAGGTATACAAAAATTATGTTTTAAAAAAATACGATTTTACAAAAAAAAGTTTTTATTTTTGTATTTGTATGTAGTATAGTATGAAATAAATAAGCGTTCGTTATTTTTAATATAATAACAAAATTTAATACACACATTATTATTATTATATCATTAGGCCATTTCCCTTTCGGGGTAGACGTGACTTCCTCGGTGAGGAAAGGAGTAATGTGAGGTAGGGGGTAAAGATTTTTGAAATTTATCTAGAATTATCGTGTTATTTATTTAAATGACACGTTCGTTTCGCAACACTGCTCCAACCCAGGTTGCTGATCAATCTCTCTAGCGATCACCCCAAGTGGAGAGCCTCACAAAATTGTTATGTGTGGTTCCCCACTTGGGCCCATTAGTATCCGAGGTCTTTGTTTCAGGCGTCATTCACTCTATTGTCACTCTGTTTACAAACTACCTGTCGCCACACTTTTCTGTCCTGGCATACTACTCTAGCTTCCTTCACGTCCATGCATTTTTTCATGCAAGCTCTCGTGTGTCTATTGCTTCTTATGTCTCTTCGGATTAATGTCTCATTCACAGATTCTAAAAAATTCTTTCGGCGGTCTACCTCTGGGCATTCTGCCATTTACTTTACCTTTATGCACTTGTTTGGTCAGTCGTTCATCTTTTATTCTTTCAACATGTCCGAACCATCTTAACTAATTTCTCTCCCATATGTCGGTACTTAATAAGCTGATACCTCTGTAATTATTGCAGTTGCTTTTATCTCCCTTTGTTAAAACACAGTAGTTGAAAACTGGTCTTGATGATCAAAATGAATCCACACATATAATCACATGTCAAGTCACGTTTATTTTCTTTGGCACAAAATCTCTTATAATTTTTTAAGATAATCAGGGGTTCTAACACTTTTTGAGAAATGAAATTATATTTACAAAAAAAGAATGAAATTCCCAACAGTAAGTATATCCACAAGGTACCTTGTAAGCTAGCGGGTTTACTTGAGCTTCAAGGGCGTGATTTTCTCATACCTTGTGGACTTGAATGAATTTCAACTCACTAAAACTCAGAGGAAAAATTGCAAGAATCGATGATTTTCTTAGAAGCGGTAACACACAACTCGTTGATGTTCTTAAATGCGGTAACACACAATTCGTTGATGTTCTTAAATGCGGTAACACATAAATCGTTGATTTTCTTATATGCGGTAACAAAGAAATGGATTCTTTGTTCTCATTTAGAAAAAGCTCTTAGACATTAGCTCAGCTCAGAGACCGATGAGAAACTGAGGCCTGGTAAGGACAAAGTCATCGTTCTCATGTCAAACTAGGCCCTGGAAGGGGCCTTTGCAGAACTCATGATCTCATATTAGGAATTTTATCTATGTTTAGTCTAAAAGCGGTTAAATATAAACAGTCACAGCTCGCAGCCCGAGCGAAGAGAGAAATAGGCATGGTCAACGGTAAAGAAAAACAAAATATCTCGGTTTTAAGAACCATTCGTCGTTCATTTAAAATTAATCATAACTTACTAATTAAACACCCTTGCTTTTGTATATTGGTACGATAATCGCTTTTCTCCAATCGTCTGTGACTTCTCCCGTCTCGATACATAAATTTATCAATTCGCACAACCTGTGAGGTATGTACTCGCCACCGTATTTAAGCATTTCAGCGCTAATACTGTCTACACCAGCAGCCTTACCGTTTATTAAGTTCTCAATTATATCTCTAACTTCAGTGACTCATACTTTTTCAAATGTGTTTTCTAATGCATTATTTTCTATGTCGCAGTTCTGTTGCCCTATATCTTCACCTACTAATAATTCTTTAAAAGAGTCTTTTGAAGCGTCTACTATCCCGCCTGTATCATATAGCATTTCACCTTTGCTGTTTCTCATGCTGACAAACTTTGTACTTTTACTTTCCTTCATCTCTTTAAATAATAGTTTCATGGTTCCTTCAAAGTCGTTCTGTATTTTCTTCTCTTTTTCTGTTCTGATTTTATCTTTACTTTCCTTGACTAGTCGTTTAACTTTCCTCTTTTTGTGTCTGTAATCATTTTCAAGTCTATTTCTCTCCTTATCGCTAAGACCTGTGATGTTCAACTTTCTTAGATAAGCTTGTTTCTTTTCTTGTTGGGCTGCCTCAATTTCATAATTCCACCATGCAATACCAGATTTTCTTCCTACAACCGCCGTACCACATACTTCGGTCGCAATTTTAACTGATATCCCGTAACATAGCCCATGCGCTATCTATATCTTTATTGCTTCTAAGCGCCTCCCGAGTTGCCTTATCTATGCGTTCGTTTATTTTATTCTGAAAATCTATTCGCATTTCCGGTTTCTGTACATTTACAACCTTGATTCGCGTTTGATTCGCGTTTGATTCGTTTTTGTGTTCTCTTTCTTATCCATCCCCGCCCTAAGTTTATTTTGGAGACTTAGAAATAAATTCGAAATTCCCAACTTGTCAGAAATAAATCTTCATTTCTAAAGAGAAGCGTGACTCGATTGAAAGGGATTATACTTCTATTCTCTCGAACACGAATCTCTCTAAATCTTTCAAATTGAGCAACAAGTAATTGAGAAACAAGTAAAGTAACGAGTACCGAGTAAACTAACGAGTACCAAGTACAGTAACGAGTAACGAGAAAAGTTAGTGAACAATTCAGCTAGGATTTGCGGAGTCTAGTGTTGCATCCTCAGGAGAATAAAAGACCTTGAACTTCCCGAAGGCGACCTTGACACGTGCGAGAAATAATATAACTGCCCTCGTATCCTTCACTACCCTTTCAAGATCACGCTTTACCTGTCGCAACTTTCTACTTTATAGAAACTTTGTAAAATATAATCGAAAGAGAAGAGAGTGAAGAAACATGGAAGGAGGATCTATTAACTCAAAGGCATAGAGTTAATAGCCAATTATGCAAGGAGAAATTAAAGGAAGTTGTTGCAAAATGGATGCTTTAAGTCCTTTTATTCATAAAGGACTTGTATTAAAGAGGAAGGAAATTAATTAGATTTGATAAGGGAAGGTTTTGGCAATAAATAATACAGTGAAATGGTGCTAAGTTTAAGATGAAGGAAGTGAGTGGGAGAACGATTAGATTATTCAAATGAGGTTAAATTGTAATAGAAGTAAATTATATATATAATTGAAGCAAAGTGTGTTAGATATCCTTGGACATAAGAACAAAAATAACTGAAAATGTCTGACAACCTGCTTTATCTTGTTCTTTTATTCAGTTTCGAATGCAGTCTCAAAAAATAGGCTTTTATTTGTTTTTATCTAATAAGTGTCTTAATAAATATACAGCTAGATTTTCTAGGTATGAGTAAAAATAAAATTGAATAAAAATGGAGTGTCCTTAAAATATATAAATCTTAGAAATCTAAAGATCCTAATTTTTTGTTTGAGAGCTTATGTTAGATAGATATTTCTCAGGAACGAATCGTAACTTGCGATTTCAGTTGGCCTCGACCATCACATTAAAATACGATCCCGGTTGGTATTTCCGAACTGACTTTTGGCGAATTCAAATGGGGATTGGCGTCTTGTCCGTTAAGATTGTCTCAGCCGACAGACCACCAACTTAAAAACTTATCGCATAATTTATAGAGCATTCCAGGAAGAAGTGAATCACCAAAAATATAGGTGTCTTGTTCGTCCGGACACGAAGGACGAATTCGGAAAATAAGGTGAATTCTCATGAGCCCTATCAAAAGTTAAGTGAATTTAGAAAAGGATCGAATAAAAGAAAATTAATTCAATGTATTTTTAACCTTTGTCCAAATTATTTAGGAGTTTCAAAAATAAAATGAGAGTCCTTCCATTTGCCGATTTTTTCTTTTTGTCATTGTCAACGTTCTTTCATTTTGTTAAATAGTCTTTGTTGAGTTCTCAAAGGTAAAGTGTTAATAGAAGGAGACTTGGTAACAATAGTGCTGTCGCAGATTAAAGTATATTAATAGCAGTCTCGGTTAATTTACAGGCGAGAACGGTAATTGTAATTCACACATAGCCGCAGGTGAACGCACAATGCAGTATATGCAGTATGCACGCTGCACGCAACGGGTATTTAGTGTCTCATTGTTCTTAAGTGGCCTTGCATTTTACTTTTATAACTTGTCAGCTTGGAACTTGCACAAGGAATCCAGGGTCGTCATGCACTCATAAATAGGCCAAAAAAGGAAGTAACTGGGATTGGTATTTCGTATTTGATGGTCAAGGATTTCTTCAAAAAATTGAATAAATTATTTTTTGCAACACCCACCTCAAAAGTTGACGTTTTCATGCTTCTAAATTGTGCCTAAAGGACCTTATTTGAGCAGACTGTGTGCAAAAAATTTTCGCGCATACGCAGTTTCGAGATGAGGTACTTTAGACACTGGCATAGGTAACTTTAAACACTGTTGTTGGTATCTTCTTGAAATAAATTTAGATTTAACTTGAATAAATGTTCTAATGATTGAAATTTTGTTTTTAGGCTTTCGTAGCCCCCCCCCCCCTCCCCGGGCAAAAGAGCATAAACGCCAAAATTTTTAGCTAGCCCGAAAGGGAAATGGCTTAATGGTATAATAATAATAATAGAATTGATTCACAAGAATTTGATACATCATCAATTGAATAAACTAATGAAGATTATTGTTATTATTATAATTTTGTACACTCTAAATTAAAAAGATCTAATACTAAGGCAACCAATGTGAAGCTTTAATATTTTTATTTGAAAGTATTTAAAAATGATTCAATTTTGGAACATTTTGACTTTAACATTGTTCATACACTAAAGCTTTCTATTAGAAATAAAATTGTGTCGATAACCTGGAAGGATTTACACCTACACTCAGTTGGAAATGGTGTAATTTTAAACCAAAGTTTGCCACCAAAACTTCATTACTAGAACTGATGGCCTCGGAATTTGGTGATGCGGGAAGCGTGGAAAGCGTTGCTCAGTCAAGCGTGACAAACAGAAAAAGAGCCGCACTCTCCGCACGTTAGTTGCATCAGGTTACGTCATCCGTTCAAATCCAACAGAAATGATTTACGCAGCCCTGCATGTTTACGTTTGGATTTCTCCGATTTAAGATCAAGGCCAATGCAAGCCATGATCGAAACCGTTCTTATATCGGGAGTTGAGTGTAATTTTTTTTAGCCTTTTCTTATAGAAGGAATTAATTGGTTTTTTTTAATTGCCTTAATATCCTGTACAAAATATATTTGAGCCATCAAAATCGGTTGAGCTAATTTGATAAATTCGAATTTTTTGATTTTTCAAAACTTCTTTCTAACTTTTGTGAAATTTTTTTTTCAAGTTGGCACTTGTGGCAAATTAGTCATATAATGATAGAAACTTATCCCTAGCATTTGAACCGAAAACAAGCAGGGGCAGCCCACCCATTCTTATCCGGCTACGGCCTTTGAATTATTAGCGACAAAAAATTATCGATGCAGTGGATTTATTACCTTTTAAAACTTCCATTAGTGAAACGACTTTTGAGTCAATTTACAGAATTAATGGACTATCAAAATGTATCATTACTATCTAAATTTGCATAATTAAAATTGATTAGGTGCACCAATATTTTTAGTTTTTCAATTATTATTGAAACGTCAACATGTAATCAACTGTCACTTTCTGATAGAACACCAATCTCAAAACAAAATAATGAAAAAACAAAGCATCAGTACGAACCAGCTTCATGCTGCGAACTTAAATTTATTAACATTTTATTGGTGTCAAACTTTAGACAACCACGATAAATAAATTTTCAAAACTATTTTATAAGTGCAGTAATTATAAGATTGCTCAGCAAAGAAACAGTTTTTATAAAATATCAATTTCACAGATCTGCAGAATGTCAATTTTCCACATTCGTTGTCAAGGAGATTTGTTTAGTTCTATGATGCCTTCACATTGAATCGGTTTTCATAATTTAAAAAAAAAATCTTTTTTTTTTGCAAAAAAAAAAAAGTTTTTTAAAAATAAAAATTTGTAAAATTTAATTTAATTTTTCAATTATTTCCAATAAAAAAAATTAACAAATTTTAATATAAAATCTTTCTTTCGGTGTAGCGAAAAATGTTCTTTTTTTTAAGTTTGATAAAACTAAAGCTTTGTAACTGTAAGATTGTCGAGACAGAGTAGGTGGTGCTAAAAAATTGGATATGCTGAGGGTAGATTCAATTATTCCGTGATACTGCTTCTGGCCTTGGCCTTGCGCGTCACGGCGCGCCGTATATATTCGGATTATTCTTGATGACTCCTGGGTCGTTACTCGACGCCAACAGGGCTCGCGGATATGAGTAAAGTCAGTAAAGTATGCTCAAGAATGCAAGTACCATATCTCAAAAAGGAGGGATGCGCAAATAATGCAAGTAAGCTACTTAATACACCCAGACACGTTCTTCAAGCTGTGTTATTATGTTCCTTCTTGCATTAAACGATTTTAAAGAAATTATTCCTCTAGCCTCTTTTCAATTTTTCTCTTTCTCTACAAATTATGCATGTATTTTTTTATTTACATGAAAAATGGTATTGTTATTTCTCAGTTTGTCACTGAAGCCAATAGCAACAACAAGAATTACATTATTTTCCTATCCTGCCTATCCTGCACAATAAACCTTCCAAGAACTAACGATTGACAACAAAAACATTGAAAATGTCGGAAAAGAGAATTATTTTCTAATTCGAATCTTTTTGAAAAAACGAATTTTTCAACTTTTCACTATAACCATCAGATCAGAGATGAATCTAGAGGTGGAAATTTTGCACATTAGGTATATTTTTAGCCAGTAGCTTGTTTTCATTCATTTGTTCAGATCACAGCTTTGGTAAAGAAAACAGCGGCTTGTTTTGATTCATTTGTTGCAGTCTCTATAAGTAAAGATAGGGTACTTCTCCAGCTGGATTCTCCATTACGAGCAATGTGCAGCATCGAATTTTGCTTGG
Organism: Andricus curvator; assembly: GCA_932195095.1. NCBI lineage: Eukaryota > Metazoa > Arthropoda > Insecta > Hymenoptera > Cynipidae > Andricus > Andricus curvator. The sequence continues at coordinate 470,531 of CAKNYM010052737.1, read as the reverse complement.
CTTAATTTATCCTGGCGTCTCCACGCGAACTGCACGGCAGGGTACAAATAAATACAGCTTTACCGGAACCATCTTTCATGGCAATCTTTTCACGCGGCCGTTTTAAAATTACGGAGAGGATGTACGGCAGCTCGTAATTGACCGGATACTTCTTGTCCCATGCGATTCTGGCTACACATGATAATTATAAAATATTCATCAATTACAATATTCATATAAATACTCACCTGATTTAATATTTTTTGGATAGGGTTCAAACCTACAGTAAAATGTAGCATATGTCCTTTTATATACTTTAATATAAAAAATGCCCTCATTAAGAAGAAAAGACGAGTAATAGCATGGAAAGCATCTGAAGGTCTTTAAAACAGATTAATTCAATAATAAATTTGCAAGATTTCGTTCGAGGAATATTTGAGAAACAAAGCCATGTAAGACAAATCTGCAGAATGGTATTTATAAACTTGAGATTTTTTCCAAAATCTTGTTATGTACACAAATCAAAGAAATGAGGTCAGTACTTCCCAGTGAGTGACAAATGATTAAACAAATGATTCTCGGCATCGGGCAAGGCCTTAATTTATCTCGTGAAACATAAATCTAACTTTTTATTAGATTCCAAAGGGCCTCCAAGAATAAATCTCTTATCAGTGAATAGTGAGTATAATATTTGAGCATCTTTTAAGCTGCCACAAGGACCCTGGAAGTAATGGAGCCGTTGTGGCGAATATCAGTACTCAGTAGCTTATGGCAATACATATAAGCTGACCTTGGTAAATTATCAACAGATTTTAGTGCCGACAATCTTACACTTGTATCGGAGTCTTTGTTCGGACCAATGTATGTCGAGGCAACGATTCATATTTTATAAATATTTCTGAGCTCTAACCTTGAGGATGTAATAATGCCATCACGCACGATACAGTTATTGGTCATGCACCAGGTTAGATCAATTACAATTGTACTGTAATTGCAACGTGACATATTCTTTAAGTTAATTGGAAAAACCACGAGTTTGCTGTCGATTAGGTAGAATGCATACTTTTATTGGAAAAATGGCTACACCTCAATCCCATTCGGAACAGAAAATACATTCTACATTTTTTTCTGAAAAATTGATGATTTTAATCACAAAATTTTGAAAGTACTTTAGAAATTGAAAAACTCTAATATTATGTAGCGCTTCTTGAGTAGGTATTACAATTGAAGCGGGGAAACTTAGCAGTGCTAAGTCCAATCAACCTAATTTTACAGGAAAAGCAAAAGAAAAGTTTCTAGAGGAACAATTTATAACCAAATAAGTTATTTTTTTGTGTAGGTGGAAGGATCAAACATTATGTGAAAAATAGATGGCACTAAATGGGCATCTAATAATCTAATCTTGAATCTGATGAAAATGTCGATGGACTTAGCACCCTTTATCGCTAAGAAAATCATCTAAAATGCATACTTTTTATTCATTTCATAAAACAAACAACACTATTTAACAGTAAACAGGATCATTTGTAGTATTAGTACAACATTTTTTCATTTTGGCTGATAATATCTCCAATTGTTAAATACTTATCAAAATCCTATAATGACCGCAAAATTGTTTTAAAAAAGCAAATATTTTATTATAATTCATTAATTTAGTCAGGATTCTTTGAAATTTTAAAATATTTAAATACATTTAAATACTAATTGGAGTGTAAAAAATGCCAAAATAATAATTTTCTCACTTAAATAGGTACGAAATAGTGAGAAAGTATGATTTTTGAAGAAAACTCAATTTCATCCAAAAGTGGATTTGGAACCGTTAGGCTTTCCCTGCTTCAATTTTGAATATTGTAATTGAATCCTTCCAAATTTAAGTGTTGTTAAAATTACTTAAATGTTAATTTCAATCAATTCCAGTGAATTCATGATAGAAATTGACCCAATGGCAACGGAAATTTATTGAAATGAAAGAAATTGATCTGAAATTATACAAATTTAGCACAATACAACAGAAATTATCTAAACTCAACAGAAAATACAAGCGTAAATTCCACTAAATTAAAGTGACTTCATCTGAAGTCAATAGAATTTACGGACTTTCTCTCAACAGACCTTAGCCGAATTCAAGAATATTCAATATGTTAATGGTATAATAATAATAATAATTCAGCGGAATTTATCTGGACTGAAGTGATTACATCTGAATTCACCAGAAATTACACAGTAAATCTGAAGATATCTTTTTTTGCTGCAGCGGTTTTTAATTGATACGAAAATCTGTATCTGTGTGAATAAAGAAAAGACTGTTGTATTTTTTAATCATTCTGTTGCAAATCAAGTTGAGACTTTCAGATTCAGTATGACTTCAATGTGAATTCAAATTAATTCTATTGAAATTCATGAAAAATTAACAGATCACAAGAAAACTGACCTAAGTCAAGAAAATTGAATTGAATTCATATGAATTCAACACGAAAAAAAATAATCCCTTGAATTTTAAGTGACTATTCTATGACTCCTGGATAGAGAAAAAAAGTCTGATGAGATTTCAGCGAATTTGAAATAATATTAGGGGGTCATTCACAAAATACGTGATAAGTTTAGGGGGGGGGGTATATCGAAGTATCATTCTCCATGTTAAAATCAATGGAAAAAGTATCACGCGGGGGGGGGGGGGGGGGGCAGAATTTCCTGAAAAATTTATCACGTATTTTGTGAATGGTCCCTAGAAGAAAAGTAAATTAATTTTTTTAAACAGAATCACTGGAAAAAGTATACTAATTCTCATGGAAAAGTATTTCAAAAACCAAGCGATTCTTTCTGATAAATAATAAACATTTCCCTAGAGTCTAGGCCTAGAGTTTAAGAAACTGCCAAATGATTTTTAAGAAAAGGTATTCAAGCAAACGGTTGATAAATTATATTGAAAAGTCTATCAGATTTTATTTGATGGTAAACGACTTTTTATACGATTTGTGAGAAAGAATTTAGAAAATGAGTAATCGAAGAATTTAGAATGCGGGCTTATAGAATTCCGTCGACAAACCCTGAAAACTGTAAATGCGCAGTTAAGGCGCTTCGTCAGGCTTGATTTTTAGCCCATGTATTCGTTTTGACATGATTCCCGCTAAACGGATGAATTGTTCGATGTAATATTTGAACCACATAATCTGAAGGGCATAGTGCCTAACAAGTCAGTCTCTTTTTTTTGAAAAATGGTCTTGTTTTTGTTTTTTTTCTTATTAATCGAAAATCTGCTTTATTTATGCGCCTGTAAACGAGCAATCCGCCACCGGGAAAGCACCCCCGTTGAACCGAAAACAAGCGCTCCGAATTTGAAAGGAAATTTATCGTAATTCACCGTGAACTTTTTCGAGGCTGCTGAACCCAGGGGGTCGGTCGTAACTCATCCGCCCTTTCCATTGTTGCATCCTGACACGATTCGAGCCGCTTGAACGAAATTCATAATTATTCAAATATGCAGAAATTCAATTTTTATATGCTGCATTAGGTTCATTACATAATTACGAGACGATTAAAAAAAGATAGAAAAAAATCGGTTAACCCGTTCAATTTCTGTGGGGAGTTTGAGTAATTTTCCATTTTATTAAAGATTACCTTCAATATTGAGAATATTGACCGATTTTCCTAATCCTTTTTTCTCATTTTTTTCCAAATTATATCATTTTCAAATGTTATCGGCTAATAAAAGTTTCATCGATCCATGTTTTGCGCAATTTTATATATTGTAACAGTATTCATTGTCGGCGGGTGATTTACTTTGGTCTTTATCGAAGGACAAAAGCAGATAGAGGGAGATTTGTAATTACATAAATTTTTGAATATACTTTTTTGACAGATTTTGATATAATTCGACCCAAGCAGCTCGAAAAGAAAGTTTTTAAAAAAATGTCCGCGCGCACGCGTGTGTGTGTGTGATACTTTTTTCTGTTCACCATATCTTGAAAAGTAAAAGAGCTATGATCATGAAATTTTGATAAAGTGTAGCTCGGATTGATATCCAGGTCTGATAGGTACTTTGTACTTTCATCAGAGGATATCTTGAATTATGTTGTTGAAAAATAATTCTTTTTTGTTGAAACTCGTTTGTTTTTTTAAATTAATTTTGTACACTGAAAATGTAATTTCAATTTTTTGTTGAATATTGATACTTTTTCATATTTAGGATAATAATAAAATAAATCAAAATTGAAGTAATCTTGAAATTGAAAATCCGGGAATATAGGAAGACCGTCCAAGATTCTGCATTTTCTGCATCAGAAGTTACAATGTTTGTGAATATATTTCCTTTTATTCTATTTTATTTATGTTTGAAATCTATCAAATTTTTTTAATCTATCCAAATTCTTTGCGAAATCTTTCAAAAATCATTGAAATCTTCTAAATCGTTGGTAAATCTTTGCAAGATCTTGGACATTTTTGGGAAATCTGTAGGAAATTATCGAAAACTTTGTGCAATTTTTACAATGTATATGAAATCGCTGCGAAAATTTAAAAATGTTTGCGAAATCTTTGAAAATCTTTAAAATATTTCTGAATCGGGAATTTACTATCACAAATCACCTAAAGCTTACAATTCTTAACCGATTTTCGATTTTTTCAGAAGTGATCAGCGCTAGTTGCACAATAGCGTCCATGGATTGCATTTTTTAACTTTCGTCATTTTTCTATTTGTTGTATAAATAAACAAAGAGAGAAAATGAGACGTGCTTTTAATTATTTTTTATCTTCAAATCAATGACGTCATTAATCCCATTCTCGACGAAAATGAATGTCGCAGAATCCAAAGAATATAAATAATGTACAGGATATCGAATCTCATTGTTATAAACAAATTATATTTACAAAATGTCAACATATTATAAATTTTGCTTGCAAAGTATATTTGTAAGTTGAAATTGCTTGATTTTGTTAACAGGATCATGTTTGATCATGAAAATTTGTTTGTACGGCATATTTTGTTTCTTTTCTACCAAAAAAGACGAACTTTGAACAAACTTTCAACGAAAAAGGTAAAATAATTTTCAATTTTCATTTGAAATGAAAAAAAAATACTTCAATTTTGATTTATTTGATTATTATCCTAAATATGAAAAAGTATCAATATTCAACAAAAAATTGAAATTACATTTTCAGTGTACAAAATTAATTTAAAAAAAGAAACCAGTTTCAACAAAAAAAAATTATTTTTCAACAACATAATTCAAGATATCTTCTGATGAAAGTACAAAGTACCTATCAGACCTGGATATCAATCCGAGCTACACTTTATCACACACACACACACGCGTGCGCGCGGACATTTTTTTAAAACTTTCTTTTCGAGCTGCTTGGGTCGAATTATATCAAAATCTGTCAAAAAAGTATATTCAAAAATTTATGTAATTACAAATCTCCCTCTATCTGCTTTTGTCCTTCGATAAAGACCAAAGTAAATCACCCGCCGACAATGAATACTGTTACAATATATAAAATTGCGCAAAACATGGATCGATGAAACTTTTATTAGCCGATAACATTTGAAAATGATATAATTTGGAAAAATATGAGAAAAAAGGATTAGGAAAATCGGTCAATATTCTCAATATTGAAGGTAATCTTTAATAAAATGGAAAATTACTCAAACTCCCCACAGAAATTGAACGGGTTAACCGATTTTTTTGTATCTTTTTTTAATCGTCTCGTAATTATGTAATGAACCTAATGCAGCATATAAAAATTGAATTTCTGCATATTTGAATAATTATGAATTTCGTTCAAGCGGCTCGAATCGTGTCAGGATGCAACAATGGAAAGGGCGGATGAGTTACGACCGACCCCCTGGGTTCAGCAGCCTCGAAAAAGTTCACGGTGAATTACGATAAATTTCCTTTCAAATTCGGAGCGCCTGTTTTCGGTTCAACGGGGGTGCTTTCCCGGTGGCGGATTGCTCGTTTACAGGCGCATAAATAAAGCAGATTTTCGATTAATAAGAAAAAAAACAAAAACAAGACCATTTTTCAAAAAAAAGAGACTGACTTGTTAGGCACTATGCCCTTCAGATTATGTGGTTCAAATATTACATCGAACAATTCATCCGTTTAGCGGGAATCATGTCAAAACGAATACATGGGCTAAAAATCAAGCCTGACGAAGCGCCTTAACGTTTCCCGTAGTGCCGCGCACGTTGCGCGTTTTGCCCGTTGTGCATCTGTTGCGTTGTTTGCTATTGAATTGTTATTCTCAATTAAAAACTGAGTTAAAAATGATCAAAAAAGAATTACATAGGGTAGGGTGGGACGAGATGGACATAGTTGTATTTCTCACGTCAGTATATACAATTGCATTGCAAACTGAGTTAGAAATTATTTTAAAAGAATTAAATAAATTGAAAACTGCGCTTTTAGGGAGGAAAAAATCGAGCAGAAAATCGTTTTTTGTCATCAAGGTTATTAAAGCATTTTCGCACTTGACTTTTCTTTATTGTTTACTTTTTACTTTTGGATGGTTTGTAATCATTTTGAATATTTAAAGGGAAAAAAACTATCTAGCCTTTTTTGAAATAAGTAAAATATAATTCTAAATTTATTCTAAATAAAAAATTTCCTATTAAAGTCTCTCAAAATTTTTAAATTTTCCTTAGTTTTTAAAGATTTTTATTTGCAGCCCCATCAGAGATTATTACGTAACTACTGGTGAAAATACGTTAGAAGAAAATTTAATTAGTCTAGGGAATCATAAGTATAAATATAGTGAATTTTTTAGAAACTGAATCTTTTATTTCCTTAAATTATGATTTCCTAGACTAGACCAATCAAATTTTCATCTGGCGTATTTTTACCAGCAGAAACGTTCTAGATACCTGTCAAAAAATTTTCTACAATTCTGTACATTTTAAAATTATTTTTTGAAAACAGAGGTCTACTGAACATTAATAATCTATGACGGGGATTGCAAAAAATCTGTAAGAATCTCGGAAGTTGCTTAAGACCTTCAGAAATGTAAAAAAAATTGACCAAATCCAAGGCGTTTATCGATTGAATCCAAATTAATTATAGTTTTTAGGGTCCTTATACGCTTCTTTTACACATGGTTTCATTTCCGATTTCCAAAACTTTGTTTTTCCGGCCCATCCTAACCTACACCCTTCGGCATTTTCTTTGGATTCACACTGCTCTCAGCAATAGGTCATTACGAAACTTGTTATATGCTAAGGTAATAAAATGCACTTTGCAGTAATTTTTGAGAAAATCCGAGAAAAAATCGACGCACGTTACAGGGACCGATGCAAGATTCTTTTTGCTCTCGGTTAGATAGGGCTGTAGCGCTCCAAGTTTGTGACTGGAAAGTTTGGGCTCGATTCCTGCTGCTGTCATTTTTTGCCAATATTTTTATTTCATTCAAATTATTTTGATTGAAGTTGACTATTAAATGTGTTTATACATACATACATACATTGATTAGCAGTTCGAACTCGAAAGTTCATTGCCTCACTACCCGATTCGGGTAGTGTTTCTAGGTGGATATTTACTACCAATGTGGGCCCACCACACCCACGACGGGCCAACAGCACGCAGTATTCCTGAACGGTCACCCATCCAAGCACTAACCGCGCCCAACAATGCTTAACTTCAGTGATCTTACGAGAACTGGTGTTCAGTGCCGCGACATTCTTGAAAATTCTGATTCCTAATGCAATTTTGTGTTGAAAAATATTGCTCATGACCCTAATTTCAAAATACAAAAAATGTCGACAGTAGGAATCAAGTGCGGACTTTGCGGTTACAAATTCGGAGCGATATCACCCGATCTAACAGGGAGTTGAAAGACTCTCGCATCTTTCACGTTTGGTAAAGACCTATTACTGGGAGTATGAACTTAAGCAAAATTCCGTAGGGTGTAGGTTCCCCTTGTAAGTTTAAAAACGCTAATGTTGCCCACGTCGAACAAGAATAAATTTGTATTATATCACAGAAAAGAAAAGGAATGACACTCGCTAGACTTGGTATCAAATTCTCAAACTTTCACACCATTTGCTAAGGTAGGTTGAGGGTTTCGAATTACAAGCCTTGAGCCCTTGAGAATCGAGAGCGGGTTAGGCAGCAGAAACTATGCAAAAGTGAATCCAGGGGGAAAAGATTGCCACGAGAGGGGTTTGTGAAGAAAGGAGGGAGGAAGGGTCCAAGATTTCGATAACCGGACGAAGGGCCCATTAACCGGGCAAAGTGTAAAAGTCGCGAGTGGCCAGAGAGCCACGGCCGAAGGGGAGAGGACAAAGGCGAAGAAGAAGAGCCATGCTCTTTGCTTTATTTTTGCGTCTGCAGTCGACTGACGAGTGAGCGGGCGTTGCCCTACGCACGCATCAACAACAAAGAGATAGCACGACTTGAACTGACTTCTCTCGTCTATCTAGCTGCATTGTCGTCCGCGGAAAAGGACGACCGAGAGGAAAGATATGCGCGAGACAGACTCCAACGGATAAGTCTGGATAGGTCGAACGCTCAACAAATGCACTGCCGAAAGAGTCAATTCAGTCCACTTTGGGACATGGAGAAGATTTTCTGACAAAGAGAGAAAGTTGTCACTAAATCCCAAGGTTTCAAATTTTGATCCAAAAGTGGATCAATTCGATAGAATGGGAAAAACAATTGACATATGTGTAGGAAGATGTAAGTGTGTTATAATTTTCAATGTAGTAGTTAGGTAATTAAGGGTCGATCAAAAACTACGTAACGCTAGTTTGAAAACTTTTGTCACCCTTCCCCGTCTTCGTCACAAATCATCGCACGAAGCTTAAACCCCTAGGGTTTAATTTTAAACTAAACGCGATAAATCTTCAAACCAAAAATTTGTTGTCAGCAAAATAGTTACATTTTCAACCAAAGAGTTAGAACTTCAACTAATAAAATGAATTTTGAACAAAGTAGTTCAACTTTCAACCAAGTGGTTGAATTTTCAACCAAATAAGGGAGCGTTCAAATATTACGTAACATTGAAAACGGGGGGAGGGGTTTCGTATTTCGTTATTGTCTATTATGTGGAAGGGGTATTTTTTACCCGATTACGTAATATTTTTAATTGCATGTCCTATCTATCTTTTCAGTTTGTTTATATATTAATATAGATTTATGAATTTTCTGCACTATCAATTTTGTATATCAAAATTTCCAAATAATTTTACTTTCTAAAATTTAAATTGTAAATAATTGTTTAATAGCGGGAAATAATTATGTTCTTAACATTTTGCTACAACACTATAATTTGTGAACTTTTCTACATTTTCAAAGAGATAAGAAAAATTAAATTATGGGCAAACACCAAACACTTATTTGAAGATTCGAAAAAAATCTTAGAAGCTTTTTAATGATTTTAGAGGATTTAAGGAGATTGCATTTTTTAATGAATTCTGGGAAAATTTTGAATGGTTTAGGTTTTATTTTAAAAGAATAATTTTAAGTTTCAAAGATTTCAAAATGTGTAGAGAAAGAATATGGAAGATTTTAAGACAATTTTTTTAATTTTTCAGGATTTGAAATTTTGTTAGATAAACTCAAATTTGCAGGGTGTAAAGGGAATGAAAAAAATGTTCTTTAGATTCATGGGAAAATTTCAAATGATTTTTTTAAAATGAATTTTAATAGAAAATTGAAAAACATTACGAAACATTTAAAACTATTTCCTACAATTTTGAAAAAGATTTTAAAGCAAAATTCTTTAAGAGTTTAGAAGATATTTAGAAGTTTTGAAAAGATTCAAAAATAATTAAAACTTGTAAAGATATTTAAAGAATTTCATAAGGTTTCAAGAAAATGAAAAGAATTTCTTTAGGTTCCTAGGAAAAATTAAAATGATTTTTTATTTTGAAAAATTAACTTTACGAGAATATTTAAAAAGATTTCAAAACATTTCGATAGGTTTCTAAAATTGTGAAAGGAGAATCTGAAAGATATAATAAAAAAAAATCGAGTGAATTTAAGAAATATTTAGAAGTTTTGAAGAGATTCAAAAAGAACTTTGATATATTTTTAAAATCTATACTTCTAAAGATTTCCGACAAAAAATTTAAAAAATTTTAAAGAATTTTGAAAGGTTTTGAGAGAATAAACAAATTTTCCTAAAATTCCTGGGAAATGTTGGAAGATTTTAAGGAAATTTTTTTACATTTTGAACGATTTTTCAAAATTTTAAGAAAGATTTAAGTCAGTTACAAACATGTTTAGGAATTTAGGAGGTTTTGAATAGATTAAAAATGTTTTAAAACTTGGAATGATTTCCGAAAATTTATCAAATATTTGTTGACTTCTTCCAAATTTCTGAAAGTTCTGAATATTTTTTAAAAAGACTCGAATTTTTCCTAATATTCTGTAAAATCCTATAAGATAAACCAATCTTTTTCAAAATCTTCTAGATTCTTTTTTGACACATCTGAGATATTCAAAAATCTTTTTCAATTTTCTCAAGAATCTTATAAAAATTATATTTATATAATTTTAAAATCAACATGACAATATTTCTTTTCTCGTAAGTAAGTTCAGTATTTGTATATTTCAATAAAATATTTTAAAATCATTCAGTGTTACATCAAAATATTGTTTTATTTATTTCTAGACGACACTTCATCTTAAAAAACCCTTTCTTAAATTAAGAAAACGTCTATTACGTTTTTAAACGTAATAAATGGGGAGGGGCCGAGGGGTGGGGGGGGGGTTAAAAAGGTCGAAAGTAACGTTACGTAATATGTGAACGCTCCCTAATATGAAGCGTCAATGAAAAAATTAATAGTTGAATTTTCAACTAAAAACTCTCGCTTTTCAGCCGAGTATGGATTACACTCGAACCTGGATTGAATTACGGTTCCGAGCATGGCTCGCATTGGCCTTGATACTATTTCCAGGGCATCAAAACGTAAACAAGCAGGGCCGAATGAACGATTTCTGTAGGATTTGGAGGCCATGCGCCGAGCCATGCGCATGGCGCAACTTGATGCAACAAACACACTGAGAGTTCGACTTTCAGGCTGTTTGTCTCGCTTGACTGAACATTGAGATACTTTACTAACTTTAATTCTAAAATAAAATCACTAATTTTCATTTTTGTAAGCATTTCAAAAAATTGTTATTCACATTTATATTTTCAATGTGTGATATTACATTCTGCTTTAATCCCTCCCCCCTACGTCACGAATCGTCAGAAAATACAGTGTGACGTAGTTTTTAACGGCCACTTATTTGGTTATAATTTCGAAGGAATAAGAGAAAAAAATTTGAATTATAAATGCGTAACTTAATTGAATTCCAGTGACAAAATACTATTCTATTAAGCTATTTTCATCAATGTAAAAAAGTAAAAACTCGACATCTGGCATGAGGTCGAGCGTTCAACAAGCAACGTTTTCGCGGGTTATGCGGCAATAAAAATAATTTGGCGTTCAACGAGGGTGGAAGAAGATTGGAGACGGGTCGATATAAAACATTTTATTGGGTGTCTGCAGTCTGGATGCACCGCAGGCCATTCACCCCCAATGTGCAGTCAATGCCTGACGCTGAACCACCAGGGTACCATACGTGTCGCCCGTACTTTCTTCACTTCTTCCTCCCTGCCTCAAGCTACAATGCGGGCGGATTTTTATTTTAAAATAAAATTAAAAAATAAGAAATTGAGAGCAACATCCCGGAGAATACCCTGAAAGGTGCTTGGCAAGTTTACTCCGAGCGTTTTAGGTTTATTTCACTAAAACTAGCCTAAGATTTTAAAAATTAAAATTAGTTTAATCAAAATGATTATGAGAATGAAATACACAGATCACTAATCATGTTCATTCAAGCTGAATTCAAGATTTAATTAAATTTATTTATTTTATAGTACTTCAGATCACTTCAACTGAATTCATATTAATCCATTGCCAGTTCAAGTAATTTTAGCGTGCATTCCAGTTATACTTCAAGGTTAATTGAAATCTAGTGAACTGAAGAGAATTCAAATTAATTCAAGTATGGCGACAAATAGTTTGTAAACAGAGTGACAATAGAGTGAATGACGCCTGAAACAAAAGACCTTGGATACTAATGGGCCCGAGTGGGGAACCTCACATAACAACCTTGTGAAACTCTTCACTTGGGGTGATCGCTAGAGAGATTGATCAGCAACCTGGGTCGGAGCAGTATTGCGGAACGAACGTGTTATTTAAATGAATAACACGAAAATTCTAGATCAATCTAAAAAATCTATACCTCCTTCCCAACACTACTATTTTCCAACCGAGCGAGTCACGCCTACCCCGAAAGGGAAATGGCTTATTGGTATAATAATAATATTCAATCGTTTTCAGCAGAATTCGTCTGAATTCAAATTAGCTTATTTGAATTCAAGGTTAACTCAACGAAAGTCAAGGTTGTTAGACAAAACTAACAGCTATTAGAAAAAATCCAACACAATCCAAAAAGAATTTAGCTGTAATCAACAGGATCCAAGAATTCATGAAATTAATCAAAAGAAGATTTAGCAAATTGAAAGAAAATGCTACAGAATTAAAAAAAACGTGCGAAAATTTGAAAAAAAATGAGAGAAACTGGAGAAAATTCAACGGAATTCACCTTGACACCAGCAACGTATGCGGAAAGGCGCAGTGCGCGGGTACTCACTCTCGTATATTGCGCAATATTATGTATTCCAATTGAAAACGGTTCAGATGGCCCTGATTGTTTACGTTTGGATCCCCCCGATTTGTGGCCAAGGCTATTTGTAGGTAACCCCCGGCACTGGACTGAAACCGAGAGTTTGGTTTACAATTGAATTTACGGTTAATTCCAGCATGAAATTTGAAAACTTCTCATATTTGAATTCTTTAGTGTATTCTTTTCAGTGCAGAGACCTGAGTTGTTTAAAGTATTTTTCCAAGTAATCTATAAAAAAAAATTTAAAAACATAAAAAAGACAATTTGGAAAACCTACTTTCTGTTTTTATTTCCTTCGATTTTAAATTTGTTTCTAATGTGTTTTTATCAGTAACAAGATCTCAGATATTTAAACACTTTTTAATTTCAGCTAAAAAAAAGATTAGTTTCAAAAACAAAATTAACCAAATTATTATTCGCGAAATTAACAAAATTATAAAGATAAACATTTTTTCAAATTAATTATTTTTGGTTGAAAAATCCAGTCTTATATTATTGGTTGGGAACTCATCATTTTTGGTTCAGAATTGTATTGGTGGGTTGACCATTTAATTACATATTCTGTTGCAAATTAAACCATTTTGTTAAAAAGTCATCCTTTTGGTTGAAAATTCAACTATTTTGGTATAAAAATTAAATATTTGGTTGAAAATAAACTTACAAATTTAATAATTTGGTTGAAATTTTGTTCCTTTCTTGACTGAAAAATTTAGCTTAATTGAAAAATGAACTATTTTGTTCAAAAGTCGTTTTTCTTAGATGAACTAAACTTTTTTGTTTTAAAATTATAACCTTTTTTGGTTGAAATATGGACTATTACATTTATCGTTGAGAATTCATCTTTTCTGGTTGGAAATTCAACTACTTAATTTGTCCACTGGTCTTATATCAATCTGGTCAACACTAAAACATCAAATATAAATTTAACGTATGGTTTAAAGTTATACTAATTCGTTAAAAATTAATTTTTTTGGTTGAAGCTTCATCATTTTAGTTGAAAATCATCTCTATGGTAGAAAATGAATCTTCTTGGTTGAAAAATGTATCTATTTTGTTGAAAATGCAATATTTTTACTTAAAATATTAGGAATTTGAAGCGTGTCATTTTTAATTTAATATCAGTTCCTAAATTAATTTTATTTAAAAGAATTTATCCCATATTTTCGTGTAAAATCTCCTTATTTCCCCTATTTCTCGATTGAATCGTTAGCGATTTATTCGCTGTCAACGATGTCCTTCAAATCTACAAAATTAGCAAATAAATCGTTTCAAATTGGTATCATAAAAAAATGTCATTCAAAGAGTCTTGTTTTCTAATGTCTTCATTTTCTGTTTATGACTCTTAAAAAATGAATCGGAACTTCGTAAAAAAGGGGACGGACTGTGATCCCTGCTCGGAAAAAATTAGCATTGATTCAAGAACATATCGGTTCGAATGCGAACGATACAATATTTTCATGATCCAAGAAAATGTGTCTTGTCTCAAGAAAATGTACTTAAATGAAGAAAATAAAGTTTCTTCAGCCTAGCACATTTCTTTGAGACAAGAAATATTCTCTTAGCTCAAAAAAAATGTTGCATCGTCCATATTCGTAACGATATTTTCTTGATTCATTATTATTTCTTCATTCATTCATTCATTCATTCATATAATTTCAAGATTTTTTTCTAAATTCAATATAATTGAAAGTGCAGTTAGTGATTTTGAAGTGATTCAAATGATTTTCAATAAATTCAGGCTATATTTAAACGAAATTCCCGATTGATTCTAAAAGAATTAATTTGAATTCACTCTCAATTCCTCTGAATTAAAAAAACATTAATGCCAAGCATCATCTGCCAAATTGGACTCGCATTTCTCGGTCGCACGTTGCACTGCATATATTCCACCAGGTGGCAAGCGATTTTGACGCACACTGACCTCCCTCCCCTTTTCTCTCACCAATGTAAGTTCACGCGAGTGCGATGTACACATCCATGCAAAAACACGTGCACAGTGCACACTATGCATATTGCACTGCAAACAGAGGAGTCAAATCGCCCTCTTAGCGGTGCGGGGTGCCGCGAGCCAGAAATAAAATCGGATAGAGAGCAAAATGCCATTGTGTGAAATGTGAATGCAAGTTTTCCGCGATGCAATGCAAGAATTTGTACCCCCGCCCCTCCCTTTCAACCGGCGACGATGTCCGATTGGTCGCGTGGGTGAATTCTCCAGAGTGGTAGGGAACCGTTGAGGTTGTGTGGAAGTAAAGGTTGAGGAGGGGGGGGGGGGGTAACCACCGGACGGACGTATGGACAGGGATGCACCGACCTTGGAGGGATTTTTGCGTCTACCGTCGTGCATTCACCCCGAGGACGAAGCGTGGTGCAGAAGACTGTGTGTAGCAGGGATCCCCTCCCCCTTATACCCCCTATAAAATCACCAAGAATCGCTCTCACTCTCACTTGGCTGTTTCTTTCTCCACACGGCCCTTCGTTCTTTCGTTTCGTCCGAAGGTTTGTGCTCCCAGAAATCTCTCACCCCCGAATTTTGGCTCGAAAGGAAAGACGATGAGAGAAAGAGAAAAAATTTAGCTTTGGCAAAGGCGTTGTGCTTAAAATTTTTGTTTCGAAAAATTTGAAAACACGTAAAAATCATCATTGGCTTAAAAAATACCTAATCCAGGCCTCGCACTCATTTGAAAAATTCAAAATCGTGTCAATATAATAGCATAAATTTGTAAAAATAGTAGGCAAATAGAGTCATACAATTTTTTAAATATTACATCAAAGGGATAACTATTTTTTAAATCTGGTATTATGCATCTCCCACAAAATCGCGTGAAATCCTTTTGAATCTTTTAAAATACCCTAAAAGCTTTGATATCTCTTGAAATTCTTTAAGAAACCATGAAATCTCTCACTAAAATTCCTGGAAAGCTCGTCATTCTTTTCAAATCCCTTGATAACTTATCATTTCTTTTGAAACCTTATAAATCCCTTATATTTGGTGAAATCCCTCAAAGTCACTTGAAATTTCATTAAATTTCATTTATTCCCTAAAGTTTCCTAAAAATCTGTTGTAATTCCTTGAAATCTTTTAAATATACATAATTCATATTTTGGATATGTATTTGAAACCCTTTGAAATTTTCTGAAATCCTACAAAATTCTTTGAATGCCCTTAAAAATGTTTCAATCTCGTTCAATTCCTTGGAATCTGTTCAAATACCCTAAACACTTAAATTCTTTTGAAATCCCTTGAAGTTGATGAATTCCCTTAAATCTGGGGAAATTAAAAATACCTTGAAATCTTGGATTTTTTTTAAATTTATTGAAATATTTTTAAAATACCATGAAAACTATAAAATCCCTTGAAATCTTTGAAATCCGTTGAAATCCACTGAAAACCTTTAAAGACCCTTGGCTTCTGTTAAAATCCTCTGAAATACACTGGAACCTGGATTTCTATAAACTGACTTTGTGCATTCCTAGAACTGCTGTGAATTCCTAGAATTTGGTGTTGAGGGGAGTAGCGGGACCGAGAGAGTGACAAAGCGCACGAGGGCCGCAATCTCCGCGCGTTAGTTGCATCAGGTTGCGTCATGGGTCCAAATCCAACTGAAATGATACTATGCGACACTGCCTGTTCACGTTCGGAGTCCGTGGATTAGTGTCGAAGGCCACTGCGGGTCATGTTCGAAAAGGTGCACAAATCCAGGTTCCAGTGTACCCCGAAAATTTTCCAATTTTTTTTTAATCCCTCAAACACTGTAAAATTCCTTTAAATCTTTTAAGTCTTCTGAAATATTACGTAATCATTTGAAATTCCTCAGAAAGTTTTGAATCTTTGCAGATTTTCTATAATTCAAAAAATTCCTTGCAATCTCATGAAAACTTTCGGAATCTTTTAAAATACACTGTATTCCTAAAAATCCTTTGAAAGGATTGAAATCCCGTACATCTTGAAATCTTGCATGTCTTTTAAAATTCCTATGAAAATGTTTGAATCTTTGAAATATTTTGAGACTCCATCAAATCCCATGGAATGCGTAGATGTCCCTTGAAATCCCTAGAAGTCACTTAAAATATCATTCGATTTTATTTATGTACTCCAGAAATTCCTCTAAAAATGCTTTGAAATTTCCTAAAATCCTTTAAAATTTGTTAAATCTTGAAATTTCTTTCAATCTAGTAAAAAATTCAAAAATTATTTGAAAACTTTGAAATGCCTTAAAATCTTTTGAAATTTTCAAAATTTTTTTAAAATTCTGATTTTAAAGATGGCAAATATGTAATTTTAGTCAAAGTTTCATTGGAGAGCAATTTCTGAAAATAGCAGCCTGCTAATATTTGTTTAAATTATTCATTTCTCGAGATACTTGTAATCTTAACTTTTTTCATTTGACAAACAAGCAAGAATCCGTGAGTATTGATATAATTTGATGAGTCTTATATCGAGCTGACTATATCAGAATACTTCTCAGTTTTCTGGAAACTGATATTTCCAATAATATACATATATTTATAGACTGGGATTTGTTAGTTATAATTAGCAGAGGTTCATTGTCATCCGAATCCATTTGGATATTTATAAAAAGAACCCTTCAGGCTATTTTCTATCTCTTACCTATTTATAATATAACCTATTTATAATCGAAGTGTCTAGGCTCACCGAAAATATTTGTGTTACGCACGTAGAAAAATGCGAGATGTTTACCCGTAACATTTAGATATTCAGGGTTAACATATTTTATATTTAAAAATAGGATAGCCATCCAAATGTTAAAAGTTAGTATCTGCATATTAGGCGATACTGTCTTACACTAGGATGGTCCAAATTTATACCTGTAAAAATTCGACTTTCGATTTTTGGTGATTGATCCCCCACACCCCCATTCATTCGTTTTCCGGAAAAAGAAATTCCAAATTTGTTCAAACCGTTTAACATTAACTCGTGCCCCCGGGCTTATGGGATTTGAAATGAAAAAAGCTCGGTTATCGAAAAAATGGACAAAAGAAGTACTTATTATAACATTTTGTAAATTAAAGTTTGATCACATCTCAAGGAATGTTCAAGGAATAATTTACACGTAATAATTTTTTATTTTGATTCTCCCAATCCCCTTGTATTGTGCCCGGAAAATCCCCCAAAAAATGCAAAATAATAGTTTTATGTCTTTAAATTACTTTGATTCAATAAGTGCAAAGTTTTCACGTATTTTTTAACTAATTTTGAACTGTTTAAACAATTATTCTTTGTGTAAACCATTTTTCCCCTGCGAATCATGAAAAGTTATTATTTTTGAAGATAAATGATACAGTTGATGAATCTCAAGAGTAATATTTCTTGTTTAACATACTTGGTAATTATTTAAACAATGTTCATTTTTTGAACCTTCTTCTTCCTGTAAATCATGAACAGTTATTATTTTCTGGAATTATTGACAAAATTAACGAATATTGAGAGTAATATATTTTTTAACGATATTTGGCAATTATTTAAACAATTTTTATTTGTTAAAACAATTTTTTCCACTGCGAATCTTAAAAAGTTACTATTTTCTGAAATTAATGATGCAGTTAATGTCTATGTCGCTTATTATTCAGTATTTTCTCATCCCAGAACGTATACCCTAACTTTTCACTGAAACCTGTATTTCCGTAAACTGGATTTGCGGGTTCCGAGAATTGATACCGCTCTGCGGTTTCGTGATGAGAGGACGCTCGGGGCCGAAAGGAGAGCATGTGTTCAGTCAAGTGTGACAAACAGCCTGAGGGCCGCACTTTCAACGCCTTAGATGCATCAGGTTGCGTCATGCCTCCAAATCCAATAGAAATCGTTCATGCGGCACAAATCCAGTTTCCAGTGTAATATTAATCTTTTTAAACATTTTTCTTCAGTTGAATTATGGATAGTTATTTTTTGAGATCGATTTCTTTGAGATAATAAAATACTGATTAATAAGCGACATATAGTGTAAGAGACATAGAAAAAAGGAAAGATAACGTTTACATCAATTCCTGGTGAAAGATTCGATACAAGAAAAATTTCCCATTTTCAACCTTCCCTCGATAATCTTTCGCTTTACAATTGCTTTATTTTTATTCGACAAGTAGGAAGAATTACGACGCCACAGCGCTATCTACCGTAGTTTGACAAAGTCGATGACGTCAGAATTATTCTCATAATCTTGGTCAAACTTTCATCGATATACGCTCAATTTTTAACTGTTTTCAAAATTTACCTGCAAAACACTTTTTAACTTTTAACTTTTGCTTTTTCTTTGGATTCGAAAAAACTAGAATTTTCTCCATCTTTTCTATGAAAAGGAGAAAGTGATATCAATTGTTTAAACAATTTTAAACTTTTATTTAAGAAAATACTAATTTTTCACGATATGATGGTAAAAATTATAAAGAGATTGTTTAAAGTATTGCAAAATATGTTAAACAACAAATATAATTTTTTACATTCATTAACTATTGTATAATTTATCGCAAAAATAGTGACTTTTCCGGATTAACTGGAAGAAAAATATTGTTTGAAAAATAAGAATCATTTAAACAATTGAAAAATAGTTTAAATATACTTGGAAACTTGTCACTTATCGAATAAAAATAATTAATGTTGAAAAACTAAAAAAAAGAACGTCTTTAGCTGTACGTGCATTTTGCGCGACATAATGGAGAAAAAGAAAATAATTTTTTAAATAATTGTTTTAAAAACTGCCAGTGCTGCCAAATTAAATTCGGGAAGAAGCGGGTAATGCTGCACGGCGGGAAATGCGGCGCGGTTGCTTTTACAAAAATCGTATTATGAATGAGTGAGGTTAAGTCTACTATGTGCCTTTATCACTGCAATTTCAAACAGTGAAAAAATTAGTTTAGTTAAAATAACTGAGATAATTATTTAATTTTTGAGGTGAAAAGTTTGTTAATATTGATCTTCTGATCTTTCAAGAGGAACTCATGTGTCACAAATAAGTATAGTCGAGGGTAAAGTTACTTAACATCTACAAAGAAAAGTTTTATTTCAATACTATACATAAGCGGGTAATTTGGCACAGACGGTCATTATTTTAATGTTTAAATATCGAAATTTTAGTATTGTATGTTCAACGTTCACACCTTTTGATGTTAATTACTCCCAAAATATAATCTTAAATTTATTGTTTAATACTGCAAATGAATGTAGATATATTATTTTACTGAAATTGTACGTTCGATTGTTGGAAATTTATTTTTCATCTGCTAACAGCTAAAGTTGATAGTTCGCGCCGCACTACTCATCAGGTAGGGTAATTTGGCGCACGTGGACTTTTTTGGATGACTTATTAATTAAGTATTTTAACTGATGTAGATTTAATTTTTCCTACGAAAAAAGTAAATCTAAGACATTGATCTACGTGTTATATATTTTGCCATTACATTATCCATTACATTTTTTTTTATCGATTGATATATGTTATGCGCGCCGCATTACCCACTTGTCCCCTACGTTCTTGCCACTTTTTCTGAATAGGCACCATGCTCCTAATTTCCTGAATAGGTACGATATTCCGCTAACCCGAAGATTTATAATCCTTTAGTTATTAATATTCTGATACAAATTATTTTTGAAATTGATTTTCTGTTCATGAACTGAATCCATGTTTCATAAACAATTCAGTCATTAGTAAATTGATAAGTTCACTAATATCATTTATTATTATTCCTGATCTTTCTTATCTATTTCTGTATGTGGTGACTTGTTCGAAATTTCAATCAAAACACGTTTCTGTTATCGGAAGGTCATTCGTGATAAATTAGGTATACGAGTTATAAAGATTGCCATCGATGAATCAGCATCGAACAAAAAGCATCGATAAAACAAATATTTAACCCCAAAGTAGAATCAGTTAAGGACATCACTTGACGCAATTAAAATAATGATTAAATTGAACAATTAAAAATTGAAACAGGGAATATTCTACAGCAAATTTGTACCAAAGGAAATTTGAAATGAAGCAGGAAAAGCCAAACGATAGAAAGTCCATTTTTGGACGAAATTGAGGGTTTAAAAAAAAACACACTTTCTCGCTTTTTTACACCTATTTCAGTGAAAAATTAGGATTTTGATATTTTTTACCCTAAAATTTAGTAATTATATACATTAAAATATTTTTAAATTTCAAAGAATTGAAACTAAATGAATGGATTATACTAAATTAAAGATGAACGACTGACCAAACAAGTGTATAAAGGTAAAGTAAATGGCAGAATGCCCAGAGGTAGACCGCCAAAAGAATGGTTAGAATCTGTGAATGAGACACTAATCCGAAAAGACATAAGAAGCCATAGAAACACAAGAGCTTGCATGAAAAAATGCATGGACGTGAAGGAAGCTAGAGTAGTATGCCAGGACAGAAAAGTGTGGCGACAAATAGTTTGTAAACAGAGTGACAATAGAGTGAATGACGCCTAAAAGAAAGACCTTGGATACTAAATGGGCCCAAGTGGGGAACCACACATAACAATTTTGTGAGGCTCTTCACCTGGGGTGATCGCTAGAGAGATTGATCAGCAACCTGGGTCGGAGCAGTGTTGCGGAATGAACGTGTAATTTAAATAAATAACACGAGAATTCCAGATCAATCTAAAATATATATACCTATCACCTATATACCTATTATACTTATATACCCACCTATACACTACTATTTTCCAACCGAGCAAGTCACGCCTACCCCGAAAGGGAAATGGCTTAATGGTATAATAATAATAATAATAATTTTGACGCCTCCATTCAATATGAGTCTATGTGCCGACAGCGCCCTGTATGAGACTATTCCCTATGCTTATACACAGCGCATAGCCTCATACACGACGCTGTCAGCAGATAGACTCTTATTGAATGGAGGCATCGATTTAATTTTTTTTTTTAAATTGAACGGTCAATACAGGAATTTGTCAAGTATTTAACAATTGGAGATATAATCAAAATTAAAAAATGGTGTACTAATACTACAAATGTTCCTTTTTTCTTTCAAATAATCTTCTTTATTTATGAGATAAATATATGTATTGTCGTTGGTTTTCTTAATGATTCATGTACTTTTTTTATTCATAGCACTAGGGAAAGCTAAACTGTGCTAAGTCCATCGCCATTTCCATTTGTTATTATTACATGCACATGCAGCTCATGTACTTTTTCACACAATGGTTATAACTGATCCATCCACCTAATATTGGTTAGACGGTCACTGAATTTCGGTGAACCTAAACGTGGCAACAAAAATTAAATTTACTCAACCGGTTGTAAATTGTTCTTCTATAAAGGTTTTTTTGCTTCTTCTGTAAAATCTGATTATTGATTGGACTTAACACCATTTAGCTCTCTCCGCTTCAAATACAGGATGATTGAATTAAGACACGAAAATAATACTACGTTAAATTATAGTAAATTCTCTTAAAAATATTTCTTTACAGTATTATTTCGATGAAAATAGAATAAATTTCAATTTGAATCTTGAAGAACACTTGCGATCAGTGTCGAAACAATTGACCTTGATTTTGATTCAAGATGTTTTCCAAGCATACAATTAGCCAGGATGAGTTAATCGGATTTTATTATCAAAGGAATTACAAAATTAAAAGAACGTCATCAAAAGATTAAAATCGATTCTCTTTGTGTAGAGATTTGTATAACATATCGTATTGGTGTGAGGGAAACAGAGGTGGAACGATCGAAGTCGTCTCAAGGTCGAGTAGCTGCAAGGGCAACTTCAGTCTAGTCTTCGAACTGAACTCAACCGCACCCTTTAGAGGTCATAAGACCTCCCTTTTACAAACACATATGCTTTATCCCCCCCACCCCCCTTATGCTCCATGTCTTTTTTTCTTTTTTGAATCTTGTGCTATCCAGAAGCAAACCTTCGAGTTAACTTTAAACTTAAACCATAAGCGCTAACATTTTATGCGGCGGCACCTTTGTACCCTACCGACTAATGTCTCCTTGGAATTTTATCAGCATTTTGACGATCTGATTGATAATTGGACCATGATAATAATTCTTTGAGTTTATATTCAATTCGCGCAGGTGAACATTTTAAGAATTATAATTAAAATTTCAGGGGCGAAGTTATAATCTGCTCGATAGGTCAATTTTCTAGAGAGCGAATCAATTCAAGGTGATTAAATGCCAAGGCTCTAACTCAGGAAGTACAAGTTAAAAGGTTCTGTATACATAGTTGAGGGCGCTAGTGTTCCCAATACAATTTATATAGGATTCAAAAGCTTCGAGAGTTCCCCTCCTGAGATGAAATCTTTCAATCTGTATTCTCCCAGATCGAACCTTTCAATATGCATGTTCAGAGGTAGAACCTTGTTATTTGGACACGTCGAACTGCCATTTAAATTTTTAAAATTCGAATCGAGTTTACAAATTGTAAAACTAAAAATTGCAGTTTGCCGCAATATTGTTATTCTACAATTCGAATACAATTTACAAAAATTAGTGGAGTTTTAAAATAAAATGAGAATGTAATACTATCTTACTTTTAAAGAAAGGTTCTATCTACATTTGGAGTCGAACGGAGTTACTGCAGGAAACATGTTTGCATCTTCACTGATCAGCATCTTCCAATATATGATTGTCTTTGGAAAAAAAAATATCGCTCTTAGGTACTTAACAGATTTGCAAAGCAGGCGATAAAACTGATGAAAAAAGCCATCTACGTAGATATAGGTTTTTGACCCGCATTTCTGGCACCAAGAAAGGCCGCTTTCAGTTTGAAGAAACACTCTATATACATTTTACAGTACATTTATTAATAAATGCAAGTGATACATATTTTTTATAATTTTATAATTTACTCATTATTATCTAACATTGTGTAATAATTTTTATTAATTGATATTATGGTTTTTGACCACCGAAATAGTAATTAATATGATGTTAATGTATTTTGTCTACTTGGTCTAAAATCAATATTTTTTTAATATTGATTATTAATTTTATAAGTTGTGAAAAAAATCTCCCTCGCTCCGCTGGGATTCGAACACCAGGTCTTTCAGATTTCCGGTCTGATGCTTTAACCAACTAAGCTACGGAGAGACGAGAAGATTTTATTCACAACTCCTACAAGTTGAATGTCGACGTCATTCAATGTACTTGCAAGATCATTCCAACATGAGAGTGATTTTTATTAATTGATGTTATGGTTTTTGACCAACGAAACATTAATTAATATGATGTTAATGTTTTTTGTCTACTTGGTCTACAATCAATATTTTTTAAATATTGATTATTAATTGTATAAGTTGTGAAAAAAATCTCTCTCGCTCCGCTGGGATTCGTGCACCAGGTCTTTCAGATTTCCGGTCTGATGCTTTAACAGACCTGGTGTTCGAATCCCAGCGGAGCGAGAGAGATTTTTTTCACAACTTATAAAATTAATAATCAATATTCAAAAAATATTGATTTTAGACCAAGTAGACAAAAAACATTAACATCATATTAATTGTGTAATAATGTTATTAATAAATTATTAAAGGATCACTCAAATAATTGTGATAAAAATTAGTTGAAAATCCTAAACTGTAGATAGGTTTTTTATTCCGAAAACTTGAACCTAATTGGCCGAGAATTTCACTCGGCGCGAGTGACTGATTTTCTGATGAGCAAAGACTTATCTGGTAGATAGGTTTTTTGATAGCTTTTCCGAAGCAGTTTTCCGGCACGCAGTCGAACCCGCAATACTGAAATTCGTGTAGATGGGCTCACCTTTTTGCAGAATGAGCGTTCCTTCGACAGTATTTCTCCAGATTTCTCAAAAATCTATGTAGACAGGCTAATCAGGGTCTAAGTATCTCTGATTAGAATTTCTAATTACCTTTTGTACAGATGAATCCAACGACATAAAAAACTCATTTTTTCATACAAAATGTAGATAGAGCATTTCTTCGAAAGTACGCCTGAATTATTCTGCATGGCAGGGCACAGAAATAATCTAGGCTTACTTTTGCTGCGTCTTATTTTTTCAGGTGTAACTTCAGTCATTGCCGGGGCAACTTAATGTAATTTTCTTTTGTTTAACAACACAATTCATGTTCTTTTGACTAAAAAATGTTACGTTTCAATTTCGGGTCAATATTCGACTCAAAATGAGCCCGTCTTTTTTCTGCGTGGAAGGAAGCTAAGGGTTTATTCTAGCTTTGATTAATTCTTTCCTCATAAAAAAGTGGAGTTCCGTAAAAGAATAAACCGTCAATAAATCAGAGTTGTGTACTACATTTTTAACCGTCTTGTCTGTATAAGAATACCCTTTGCACTTATATTCTGCACCGGACTCGTGGGACCACTTAATATGCACAATGGGACAATTTGTATTCAAATACAAACTGGCGAGCACTGGACTAAGCTTTGACTCCTGTTTAGGCGAAATTATTCTTCGTCTAGACTCAAAGTCGCCGCTTTCCATAAAAGCACAGGTATTCGTAATTATGTGATGTCATATCACATGCATTATGAAAAAGAATGATCGATCGATTTTCACGGAGTTCTCGTAAATGTCAAAGCAAGGGTTTTGAGACAAAATTGTCAACAGTTGACAGCTGTACTCGCAACAGCTCAAAAAGCAGAAAAGGGAATGTAAATCTTGAGTGGAATACTCAAGGGCAAAAGTTTTCATAAAATATTCACGATTTTTCACATGCATAATATAATAAGCGAATGCCTTCCATCACGATTTCGAAATGGATAAAGTCGCGAAGGAAAAAAGGTTAACATTTCATTTTCAAAGTTAGCAAGATATCGAGTTTTTCTCTGATTCGTGATAAAATTTGTACAGTATTTTAATTCATGAATAAATTTATATTTTTACTTTGCAGAACAAAATAATCAATACTGAGCCTTTGCTCTTATAAATGAAGTGCATGAAGAATGATTTTCATGCATGAGTAAAGTACATATCAAAAATAAATATAAAAAGATTAAAAGTGAAATAAC
Source organism: Andricus curvator (assembly GCA_932195095.1). Classification (NCBI taxonomy): domain Eukaryota; kingdom Metazoa; phylum Arthropoda; class Insecta; order Hymenoptera; family Cynipidae; genus Andricus; species Andricus curvator. The sequence continues at coordinate 444,908 of CAKNYM010052737.1, read as the reverse complement.
GATGCGTAAGAACGGGAAGAGTAATTGGCTCTTTGCTTGCCCATCTACGCCTACGCAGGCAGTTGCCTTTTTTTTATAAAACAGGTAAACGCACTCGCGAAGTATTTTAAGGTCTTTATGGCTTAATGAGCACTCGTCCACCTTCCCTCTAACGCTACATTTATTACCATTCATACGTATTTACGCACGCACTTTACAGAACTGAAAGTGGGTGCGTTTCCGTATACACAGACTGAAAATCCAAAGGAGGAACTAGTTCAACATATTGCGTTAATCCAGTCGCACGGTCTTTGCTTAAGGCTAATTTCCCATATAGAGCAGGAAATATTATGTCGAGGAAAGTCGCCGACAGGGACGCATTAAGAAATTCTTTAGATATAGGTTTAAGTATTGAGAAACTTGATTTTTTCAATGGCAATTGAGAAATTCAAGAAATAGTTTGAAATCTCTGACCAGATTGTGCCACCCGGAGTGACGCTTTGAAACTAAAAATACAACTAAACAAGACTGCTTTTCTTTAATTTTGTCAAATATATAGAGCAAAAAGATCGACAAGGGAGGAGTAAGGTAGATGTCCCAGTCAGAAATTACTTGATCGGGACGAAAATTATTTTTTTGTAATAAAAGATTATTTTTGTTTCGTAAAATTAAGTAAAATCTTCATTTAGTACCTTCCCGTTCGAGAAATATCGGTCACGATTATAGGGACATTTCAAAAGCATAGTTGTTCGAGTAATCGTGACCGGTCGCGAAGACTAGGACGAATCTGTCAAAATTTTATTTCCATATTTTGTTACAAATAATGATTTAATTAATTTCAAAAAGGCCTTATTTACTACAAGAAACTATCCACCTAGAAACACTACCCGAATCGGTTAGTGTCACGCCTACCCTGAAAGGGAAATGGCTTAATGGTATACTAATGGTATACCAGTGTGTCAATTTTTGTATCCCGTGTAATTATGTTGTACTTAGCCGCATTATAGAATAAACTTAGGTTATATGACTTTATACAATGAAAATGCTTCATTAAATTTGTGATGTTAAGATTACAGTAGTATTCTCAATATTTGTAATCATTTATGTGTTAACAAATTACGCGTTCATTTTTAATAAGATTTACTTAGTACAAATGTGATTGTTGACATAGATATCTTTAATCATATGGAAGTTTAATCGTTTAATGTTGAGCCCAAAGCATAACGTACTTGATGTGTAATAACTAAACGGGAATGTGCTACATCTAGTTACTTAAAATGTTCATAATTTTCAATTATAATATTCAGTATTAAACAAAAATTTCATCATTGTAGTTATCACTTATCGTGACAAAAATTCTAATAAATATTTACTTCCATTTATTTTTGAGACCACTTTATTTCTTATAAATAAAATATTAATTTTATTCGAAAATATTTTTAATTGAAATAAAAACTAAAAATTTTAAAAGAAAATTCATTTTTATTATGATTAATTATTATAATGTCCATCAGACGTATTGGAAATTGGAACTATCAGAAGATTCGATTTTGAGGTTATGTTTCGACGGATATCATCTCGGAGGTCTCAATCTCTCAATCAATATAAAATTAACAATACATCTTTCATTTTATTAAAGTATACTTAAAATACAAAAAGGCACTTGAAATACACCTCCAAATCGCTGAAAACTGATTTCAAGAAAACTTAAGCTTTTTCACGAAGATTGGGACAACGACTCACGATTACTAGTACATGGCAGATTTGGAAATGGTGTTAACTGGGACATCGGTGCTTTTTGACTTTTAATTGTTTATAAATAAGAAGTAATATTAAATATAATGTAAAAACAATTTTTATAATATTCTAGGATGTTTAATGCTTAAATCAGTACCAATCATTTTTTAACTAATCCTTCCAAAACAATTTTCTAAATATTTGAAGTCATTGAAATCTCTTATGCTGACGATTACTGGGACGTTTACCTTATAAATAATTTTTTTTAATTTGTTTCCAAATGGGCCGTGCTTAAATTATGCAAAGTTTTTGTGTTCAAATTTTGAACCGCGTATCTCATGTAATTTTTTTCGACTAAATTTTGTTCATGACTTTAATTAGAGGTGATCCACAAATTACTTAAAACGATTTGAGGTGAGAGATTTTGATAACATCTTACTGTTTTTTATAAATTTACAAATTAGTTCAACTTCCACACAAGTAGTTGAACTTTCAACTAAAAAGATGCATTTTCAATGAAAAATGTAATAGATGATATTTTAAATTAAAAAAATTTTCATTTTGAAGCAAAAATAGTGCAACTGAACCACAAAATACGAATTTTAAACAAAATAGTTGAATTCTCAACCAAAAAAAAAAATTGTTTTCAAACAAACACTTGCATTTTTAATTAAAAAGATCAAATTTCTACAAAAAAGACGAATTTTCAACAAAATACATCAATTTTCACCGGAATAGTTGAATTTTCAACCAAGAGGATTAATTTTCACACCAAAAAGATGAATTTTCATCAAGAGTTAAATTTTCAATTAAGAAAGATTTTTCAGTCAATTAGGAAAAAAAGTTTATCCAGAATGTTGAATTTTCAAGCCAATAAGACGAGTTTTCTACAAAACAATTAAATTTCTATCTCGAAAATATGAATTTTCGACAAAAAAGTTAATTTTTAACCAAATAGTTCAATTTTCAGTTGAAATAATTAATCTTCGACCTGAAAAAAAAGAATGTTGAACAAAAAGTTCAATTTTTAATCAAGTAGATGAATTATCAACTAAAATGGTGAATCTTCGGTAAAAAACGCATTTTTAAGAAAGTCGTTCAACTTTCATCTTTCATCCACGAAGTTGAATTTTTAAGCCAAAAATACGATTTTTTTTAAACAGTAGAATTTTCAACCCAAGAACGTTAATTTTCAACAAAAAAGTTTATTTTCAACAAAATAATTGAATTTTCATCTAAAAAATGTGAATTTTCAACTAAAAATGTAATAGTTGATATTTCAAACAAGAAGATTTTCAATAAAAAACAGATGAAAAAAAGATTAAATTTTTACGAAAAAAAATGAATTTATAAACCAAAGAGACGAATTTCCAACAAAATAGATGAACTTTCATCTAAAAAATGTGAATTTTCAACTAAAAATGTAATCGTTGATATTTCAAACAAAAAGATTTTCAATAAAAAACAGATGAAAAAAAGATTAAATTTGTTCGAAAAACAAAGTATTTATAAACCAAAGAGACGAATTTCCAACAAAATAGTTGAACTTTCAACAACAACAAAATTCACCTGGAGAAACAAAAAAAATTTCAACACATTTTTTGAAATTTTAAGCTGAAAAGACGAATTTTCAACAAGACAGTTAAACTTTCGACCAAAAAGGATGACTTTTTAACACTATCGTTGGACATTCAATAAAATAATTAAATTTTTAAACAAAAAGATTAATTTCTATCCAAAAATATAATGTTAGACTTTTCAACCAAAAATAATGAACTTACAACCAAAAATAGTTAGATTTTCTTGTTTCGATTCTATTAATTCAGTTCGCATTTAAGTGTAAGTAAGTATACCATTAAGCCATTTCCCTTTCAGGGTAGACGTGACACTACCCGATTCGGGTAGTGTTTCTAGGTGGATAGTTTCTTGTAGTAAATAACTACTACAAGTGTGGGCTCACCACACCCATAATATGCCAACAGCACGCAGTATTCTCGAATGGTCACCCATCCAAGTGCTAACCGCGCCCAACGCTGCTTAACTTCAGTGATCTGACGAGAACTGGTCTTTTCAGCGTGGTATCGCCGTTGGCGATAAATAAAAAAAAGAAAATTTTTTTTTTTATTTTTACGTGTAAAAACGTAAAAAGGGGAAAAGAATATTTGAATAAACAATTTTTTTTACATTTAATTTAATAGGTACTAAAGAAAGCACTAGATTGTACTGACAAATAACTGTTTACAGTAAAATCTGTTTAACTATTTTTTTTCATGATTCGCAGACTTGAAAAAATCTTACTTAAGAATAGTATATTGTGGTACAAGTGCGGAAAGTAGGCAGTTCCACACGAGTGTGAAGTTTGCTGTACGAGCCTGTAAACGAGCCGAAGTTGAGCCGATGGCAAGTACTGTAAACTTTACAAGAGTTGCAACTGTCTACTTTCAGAACCTGTTGCACGCGATATTTTTTGTAACAAATGCAGGAAATTTTCGATTTGAGAAACAATAAGAATAAATTTTCTGGAAATTTATGGTAATTTTTGGAAATTTATGGTAAAATTACAAAAAATTACCGAAAATTTCCGGAAATTTTCGGTGAATTTGTATATAACCGAAAATTTCCAGAAATTCAAGGTATCCAAAGGTTCTTGGAAAAAATCCGAAAATTTGAAAAATGTCCGGAAAATGGAAAATTGATAAATTTCCGGAAATTTATGAAAAGCTGCTAAATCATCGGAAATATCAGGTATCGAAAGCTTTTTGGAAAGATTCCAAAAATTTCCAGAAATTTATGGAAAATTGCTAAATTTCCGGTAATTTATGGAAAATTGCTAAATTCCTGGAAATTTCAGGTAGCCAAGCTTTTTGGAAAAATTTCCAAAATTCCCGGAAATTTATGGATAATTGTTAAATTTACCAAATTTACGGAAATTTAGGGAAAATTTCCCAAATTTCCGGAAATTTATGGGAAATTGATAAATTACCGGAAATTTCAGGTATCCACAAATTTTTAACTCACAATCAGTCTCTCAAGCGTAAAATCATAATGAAGTGAGGTTATTATTCCAGCAGTCCTGGAAAGTAAATCTGAATCGAAATGCGCAAGCGCAACAGCAAGAAAAAGTAATCTGGCTGGAACTGCGCAAGCGCAGCAGGTAGAAAAAGTAATCTTGCTCAAAGAGCGCAAGCGCAGCAGCTAGAAAAAGTGTTTTTGTAACTGCTTTTTACCACGGCTTTGGAATTGGTCACTTCCCGCACGAAATACATGCCTCGAAAAGCGAATATTTCGTGCGTGCGTTACAAAAACGTAATTTATGAACGGACCCAAAATGTTCGGATTGTGAAGGATAGAAAAATTGCATCGGGTTGGTTCAGATTTATTCGTGTTAGATGGGATACAGATATCGGAATGACTCGGACTGGTTCGGAATGAATACCTATTCGAAACTTTCGCCAGGTTTAAACTTATTTAAAAATGTAGTTTAATTAGTTTTAATTAATTCCTCGACTCATTAATATGGAGAATCTCGCAGGAGAAAAGTGTAAGTAGTCCAAACGAGATGTTACAAAATTTTCGACGACTGGGGCCGGGTACAACGCGGCACGTCACCATACCAAGTGGAAGCGCCATTCGCGCGGGGGAGAAATGAGGCTACGGGGGAGGCGGGAGACAGAAACTTTTACTTTTGCAATGGAGAAAGTGCACGTTTTATTCGCAATTTATTTCCCGCTAATGCACCGCACCTAGGCGAATGCGAAATCTATGGTGTCCGCGAAACGCGGGCGATCGTAAATCAGAAACTCGTGGGTTCCCATGCAAATTCATTTATACATACTGGTAAGGCGACATGATTCAGTCGTTAATTGAGGACTGCAATTAAGTATTTAATTTGATAGAAGATCTAACGGCTCACAAGTGTCTGGACGTTAATTGGAAAATTAATAGCCATATTGATTGCCTTTCGATTTCTAATCGATATTTAGAAATTTATAAATTCAATTTTTAAGCGAATTATTACCTCGCGTGGGCGTATTAATTAGATTTCAATTTGAACAGATTTTAGTCCGCTTTAATGTAATTTAATGTAATCTTTGACTATAATTCTCGCAGACTAAAAATTCTAGGTTACGTATAGAGTTTACCAGGCATGTATGATTGTATATTTAAAAGATTGTGGACTTCTTTTCTAATTGTATAAAAGGTTTGTGGCCTTGTGTTGAAAAGGAAATTGTGTCAAAGTTTCGGCCCTCGTAGCGGCCCTCTTCAGGGTCAGACGCATTTATCATCAACCGCCTCTACGCACAAAGTGAAGAAACGGATAATAAGCGTGTCAAGGGTTTTGCCATCCTTCTTTTTATCCATTTTTATCTATTACACGCATACTTTTCACATAGCTGCGTCACCGCTTTTGATCATGATTAGGGCTTTTATCAAACTTAGTAATTTAATTCTGACCACGTAGAACTGTGTCTAATCTTGACTCTGATATTAAAATTTAATTAAATACGTTTAGATGTTATCTACACAAGTTTATTATCTCAAAAACTAGTTTATAGAAAAAATAATTGCGGCTTATATAGTACTTTTCCCTTTTCAGCAAGGAATACAAAAATTGGTTTACTTTTGAAAGTTAATCTTAATTCAAAAAAGCTTCAACTTTTATATAGAGTTTTACGATAAATTATTAGGATTTTTACGATGAATTTCTAATTTAGTATACGGATCGATTTTGAACTTAATTTATTTTCAATTAAAAAATAGACTTTAAAAATCCAAAGTGTTAATTTGGCGTCGTCCATACTCCAAAGAGTTCGAGAAATGTTACGTAACGTTTTTTAAAATGTAATAATATTTTAAACTAAAATCATATAAGAGGGTAGGGAGGAGTGGAAAAATTATTTTTTAAAACCTGTCTTTGAGATATGTTTGAAGATCAGGTATACTATCAGAATAAACCGTGATTTAAAAAAAAAAAAAAAAAAAATATATATATATATATATATATATATATATATAACTTATGCCAACATAGAGGGGTTGAAAGTTTTTAAAGTTTGATAAATTAAAAACGTTTCCTATTGGTTCAAAAATTATTCAAAATTCTTTTATTTACATTTTTCTATAACAAATGATAATATAAAATTATGTTTCAGAAAAAATATAATGTGATCAAGTTTCAAATTGATCAAATTATTTCGAAATACCAACAAAAATGACGTTTTTTGTATTTGTTTGGTGGGATACTTATTTACAACTTTTTTCAACGTATTTTTCATAAAATTAGTTCCGTTTGAACCAAAGTAAACCACACTATTTTTTTGAACCAGAAAAAAGTTGTTTACTTATTTCTGAGGCCACTTCAAAATAGTAAAAAAATGCAAAATCAGCATCTTTGAAAGTTGTGACGTTTCTGTAAATGGAACGAGAAAGATTTTTTTTCTTAAATTGATATTCAAAAAATTCTAACTTAATAAAAAAAGCTTTTTTTAAAATATGGTTTTGTATTATTATTTGTTATCAAAAACTCTAAAAATAAAAAATTGGCAATAATTTTTGCACATTTAGAAAATCTTGTATTTACAGTGAACAAAACAGTTACGTAACTTTGACAGGGGGGGGGGGTCTTTGTTTTTTCTTACTGAAGCGTTACAAGAGTGCCCAACAATCGTTCAAAAAAGCATTACGTAATACATGGATGACCCCTTTTCAAATTTGTGATGAATATTTATTATATATATATATATATATAATAAACCTTATTACAATATGTTCTAAACCTCTGTAATTTTTATTGATTTCGAATATGAAAATTTTTCCATTTCAATTCTTTTTTAATTAGAAACCTACTAAACTTGAATCCTTTCACATTCTAATTTGGTTTAGATATAAATAATTTCTCATTCCTCTCGAATGTAAATTAATTATTTATCCTAATTTTTTGTCCTACTCCGCGCGTTTAGAACGCGAAAAAACATCTACCTCGGCCTGGGTTCGAACCAGGATCTTACGTAATTCATGTGTGTGAATGAAAGGGTTGTCGAACGTCTTTGCAAGGAGCAACTGTGCACGTTGTGGACCAGTGTTACAACTGTGCACACCGGCCCATCTGAGCACTTCAAATTTAAACGTACGCAGTTGGGAGTGTCCCATTTGGGCACGTGAAAATATAGTACGCTCCCCACTGTGCACGTCTAAATTTCACCGTGCACACTTCGAAATGTCCCATTTTCGCACGTGGACAGTGGACAGTGGGCCCAGTTCGATCTGGGGTCCTTTCTAGGGAATTTAAAAATATTCTGTATGCGAAAATGTAGTGAACTTTGAAATCGTTAGTATGGTAGACTGAAAACTGACAGTTAAAAACATCATGATTGAAGACGTTGATAATTGACGCTATTTTTTACCCAAATTCTTAGACCTCCCAATAAACATAATCGTGAAATCTTAACGATAATTTTTCAATTAACTTGAAAACAATTACATGTAAAATCAAGTGCCTTGTACCCGGTCTCACGACTTTAGAATTTGCCATGCCGGTTGTGAGGAATGTAACATAACCTCTAACTTGGGTCGTGTTACTGTTTTATAAGGGTTTTTTTTCCTTCAAATCCACGACAAAATGAAAAGTAATCATACAGTGATTTGTGTCGAATAAAAACCCATGCTCAGAATCTTTGTTTATTGTATTTTAAAATAATTTTTATCAAATTCCATTTACCAGTAATGTTATGAATAATTTGTAATGCCAATTATTGACGTTATTGTGTACTTTAATTGTTGTATGTAATGATATCAATAAACGGTATTACAAATTATTGACAACATTATCAAGTACAATATTTCAAATTTGAATATCCCGCCCGCATGGTCGCTTGCGATTTTAGTTCCCCCAGTTCTCACATGAGCGCACGTGTCGCTCCATAAGCGGCCATATTGGAAAGATTTATTTCCAATTTTTAACACGAGGCTTAACCCCCGTGGTTGGAAGTGTACCCATCTTTGCAAGTGCATAGATGGGACACTCAAAACTGTGCACGTCAAAATTTAGACGTGCACAGATGAGCTGGTGTACAGTTGTATCACTGGCCCTCGACGTGCACAATTGCTTTGCGCAAGGATGTGCCCCTTCCACAAAAAGGCATTCGAAATGTTGCATTATTCAAAAAAAATTTAATTAATTCATGATTTTGGAAGCTAATTTTGCTTTAGATGGTACAATAAAAAACAGTCTCTTATTATCCAGTACTAAGATTTTTTTTGAAAAATTTTTATACGAAACTTTACATTTTTCGGACACCCCAATCCGAACCCTAATATACGCAGGCAGTGTTTTCGGGATTGGTACACACCCTATGGATGCAATGCAATACAATGCAATAGCTGGGCTAATGACCGCGTAGATCATTGCACTAACCAGGAAATGGAATGAGCGCCGGGAATTGCACGTTTTCCCGCGATTACTGAAAGTGTGCCAGTCAGGCTCCTTCGTAAATAGGAAAAGTACAATATCGTTAGTGTACCACCACTAAAGAGAAAAGGACGGTATCGATTTGCTCGATCATCGGATTCAAATCCAGCCTAAAAAATCTAAATCAGTAACTTTTTTATTTCCCTCAAATTGATTCGTTGTTTTGTGTCGAAACAAATATCGTCTCATTGAGTTCGATCGATGCTAATTTTCCCAAGATGCGAATAAACCGATCGAGGAGATTGTGCGTGCAGTAATGAGAACATTTGGAAATGAAATGCAATGCAAGCGAGAGTCTCGACTTATTATCGGTTATCGACCCAATCGCTCGAGCGTCGCGACGTGAAAGTATTGTCCAGCCATTCTAACGTGGATAATAGTCAAGACAATTTACGATTTACGAGGTACAATGTTACTGACCGGATCGATGCAATGCGAATGAATTTCAATCGAATGTGTCTGTACACAAGTGACGTAATAAACGTCGATTACTGAACGACTTTATCGCTTATGTCTGGAATATCATGCTCGTTGAAAATTCATTCTCGCCGACGCGACACAATGAACAGAACTTAGTCACTTTGTAACAATATTAATAGCTGCAATTCACAGTTGAAAAAATGCAAGTTAAGTTATTTCGATGATTGAGACATACATTGACATTTATTTACTATAGTTCTGCGAAGTTTATTTATTACTCTGTTAGCATGTCTCTATATTTGTTTTGTGCAAATTCGATGTTTGCATTGTATTGCTGTGAACAATTGTGAATCGTATTTCCCATTATCATATTTGCTTTATAGTTATAATTTGGTTAATGTTTCCCGACGGGAATCAAATTTAAAGGTTTGAAATGTTTCACTTAAGTCAAAAAATATGATTTAGCATGGATGGTTAAATAAAAATCAAATTATTGAAAGAAGTTTCCCTTTTCATTTTGGGGGTCTTCGGTGTATAGCCTCTTTTTTCTTCTTGAACTCTACTCCTCCATAATAATCACTGTTTATACTCATTGCGTTCTTCATAAACTTGATAGGTTAAAAAATATCTTTAAAAAATCTGGAGTTAGATTTTCAAACCTTTCTTCAACTCGTGCACTTTTCACGAATTCTATAATTATGATCATTGATACGACAGACGTACCAAAATTAAATTTGATGATAACCTTACCTAATCAATTAAACTGTGAATTCTATTATATTTCGATATAGCATTTTTCGATAAAAATAAAAATCCTGGAAACAAATTTTTGAAGAATTGGATTCAAGAAGCATGTTACTACCTATAACGTGATTTTTAAGTTTTTTTCCCGGAAGATAACTAAACCAAACTAAACTGAAGCAACTAAACTAAATTGTATTAACTAAATACACCTTAAATGCTGATTATAAATTGAAGATTATAATCTGCAACCAATTGATTTTTGAGAAAACATTTGAAGAATTTAATTTAAAATTAAACAAAAATGTATTTATCCCGGACCAAGACAAGCCTAACCTTTAGTTAAAAATTAAAAATAGTGATAATAAACATGTTTGTATGTATGCAGTCACTATGCGATTTAAATAAAATTAATTACAACCTACCTCCATTTGTCAGTTCAGAATTTGCACTAGTGAAGTTCTGAATGTAAAAAAAAAACATATCTCTGCTTGATGGATTTTTTTTTGGAAACTTTAATTAGTTATACAATAATACTTTATTTTCAAAGAAATTAATGTAGAGTTAAATTAAATTTCCAATGATTATTTTCTTTAGTCTGGAACAACACCTGAACAAAATTATAGCTATGCAAATATATTTCGTTCATTTGAACGGTCAGAGCATCGATGTACATATATTTGCATTCTGATACATGATTGGAGAGAGGAGGAAATAAAAAATGCAATCACATTCGCTGATTTTCTCTTCGAAGCGATGGCAGCACCGTTCTTCAGATTCTGTAAAAATGAGAAAAATGTTTTAATAATGAGTTTTATTTACTTTTTTGTAAATTCAACATTTTGGTTAGATTGAATATGAAGAACCTTCAGCATAATATAAGGTGGAATCCAAACCATCATGACTTCTCAGCGATAACCCAAGCGTGTAAGGTACCATGGGCACGAAAAAAATGGTCTCGAGAAAAATCAAAAAATTATTATTTCAATGTTTTTACTGATGCTTTCTTCTAAAGCAGAGGTCGGCAGCGAGGGGAAATTTCTCGAGTCCAGCTCTTTTAACACGTGTGGAT
>CAKNYM010052737.1:367931-418491 GCA_932195095.1 Andricus curvator | reverse complement strand
GCAATGAACTTTCGAGTTCGAACTGCTAATCTATAATATAATAATAACTAACTGAGAGAAATGATCTGCATTTAATTTCTTGATACGACGGCGTCCCAAAAATTCGCGAAGGTGACCAGCTAAATGGTTTTTTTGAACTCCTCCGTGCGATGAAAATCGACGCATCCAACGCCAGGAGGACACGATGTTTTGTGTGTGTGCCCCGGTAATCCGGTATCATTATTTACAAATTCTTCGAAATGTTTCACCGTTTTGTGTACATAACCACAATCTTTCAAATTCACCTAGCCTTTTCAGCAATCGGTTTGAATTTGTGTGTCGACAGCTACATAATTTCTTATTAGAGTCATGGGGACATATTTTTAATCGATAACTGTGTCCATGCCCGTGGTGGATCATACCCAAGATCTATGATCCTTCTACCACGCGCCTTCATCCTGAAAGTTTTAATCAATAGCAACCAGCCAAACTTTTCTGCAAAAAGAAAATCGATCGAAGACTGTTTCTCTGGAAACTTCTTAACCATCGACAATGCTATTTTTGCGAATGTTTTGTTCAAAACTTATATTCAGAGCAAATCTGTATGTAATTGACATACAAGCTGCTGCAGAATTGTTGCCACAGAGATAGGCGTATAGCACTGAAAATCTCATTTTTTAGTAAAATAAGGTTTTTCGAGAAAAAACGTATTTAACATAAAAGATTTATTTTTGTATGCTCAACTGCTTTTATTTGAAACGTTTTTTTCGCATCAACCATTTTCAAAATAGAAGCGAAAATCCGTTTGAAATCCCAGTTTTTTGGGGGGTTAGACCCTGAAAATCAAATCTGTGCCTATTTTCACTAGCATATTTGTAATGAGCGTTTCAAAATACATCGGGATAGTGAGTTTTAAATTAATTGAAGGTAATCCCTTTTCAGAACTTTATTCGAACGTATCATACATTCTTGTAATAAAATACCATTCAATTGATTGGACAAAGATAAACATTGAATCAATTGTAACGTATGGATTATACATTTTACAGGTGTTTTGACAAGGTTGAAATTTTGCTGCACGTGCCGCAATCTAGTAATAAAAATTTTATTTAAGCGAGACTTGTTATATTTGAATAGAATCTTCGAGTAAAGTAATAACCTTGGTTTGTTGATTTAATAAAAGTATTTCGTACATAGTAATGATTTCTAATTTTATTAGGTAAACTTCTTTGAGTAAGGTGTATAAGTTATTTTAAGAAATTAAGCAATTAGAAGAGAATAATAGTGGATTTTAAATGCTTTCCAATTTTTTAATTCGTTCTCTTGAAATGTGAAAGCCTCTTAAATTTGGAGGGCTTCAATTCCCGAAATTTCGGATTTATATTATATTGAATTAAAAGTTTTGATAATTCAATGTTCAAAAATTCAAGTCTTAAAATTAGGAAAACAAACGCTAACATAACTAAAATATAGATTTGTATTTTCGTTTGAGACAGCTTCACGACATGGATCTTCCGTTTTATTAAATTTATAAAAATTCTTCTTTCATAAATTAAAAAATCATTGGTTAATTTTCCACATTCGTTGTCAATGAGATTTTTTCTGGTTCCATGATTCGGCATGGCAGGGTCGCAGCTAACACCGTAAAAGCGACAAAGATGCTGATAAAGCACTCTTAGAGCCGCATTATGTCTGTAGATATACGCCGTTCCTGCGGGAGTGGGACACCTGGATAGTATGTGTTCTAGGTACTCAGCGTGTGCATGACATGCTCTGCATCTATCGCTGGAAACTTTTTAACATAAAATGCGGTCACGGTATACTAAGATGGAAATGACACCGCCCTGACATGCGAAAATGATACTCTCTGTACCTGAATTAGGCCCTGATGATCTGAGGAAAGCAGAAGTTTGATCCTTTGACAAGGAATATTTTTCTATATTTCTGTGAAAGTTTCAGTGCATCTTTTTGTCTAGTAACAGTTGGCGGAATCGGCTTTTAGAAGTGAAGCATCTAGATGGAGTAATGCACTTTCCTCACTTCTGATGTTAAAATTCAGGCCAAGGGTCTTGGCCGCCTGCTCCTTTGCCAATCAGCTCGTGTTTCCTGGCCATTTTTAGAAGAGGATCTCTGCTATTGGCAACGATGTAAGCTGTACTTAGAACAATTCGGTTAGGAAGACATTGGAGATTCAGAATTCCGCGCTCAGCTTGACAGCGTGAGATGTATAATCGTGGAACTGACGAATTGATATGCAAGCTTTTATGCATATATGAATGATCTTACTTGTGGGGATATCAAGGGCTGTAAGCTAGTTATTCGTCCATTCAAACGCCCCAAACGAGTAGAGTAGAACCGGGACGGCAAGCATATTAGTATCAGATACCTTATTGAACCTTGTTCAGCCTTGTTCAGATGAATCTTGGAACATTTGTCCAATCCAAAGTACATACAAATTTCTCCTATGTACTCCTTGAAGATATTTAAAGCACTCTGAAGTTTGCTTTTACCAGAAGCATAGATCTTCAGGTCATACATATAACATACATGAGTGACATTATGCTCGCGATGATTAGTGTCGCCACAGACGTATTCAGGAGAATTTCGTAGTGCGTGGGATAGAGGCAGAAGTGTGATGCAAAAAAGCAGAGGGCTCATGGTATCGCCCTGAAAGACGCCTCTCTGGAAGGTGACGTTGTTCGTTGTCATCCGATAATTTCCAGATGAGATAGTAAATCTAGTTTTCCAAAGGGCCATCAATCTCTCCATGCATCTCACTATGTGTGGATGAACCTTCAAGCTTTTCAACAGACAGATGATAGATTTGAAAGCTTTCCGGTAGTCAATCCAGGCCATTTACAGGACGCGCTGATAGGCTGCTGCGTCTTTGCAGACGCACCTGTCAATTAGCTGGTTCTCTCGGCAGCCTGCTACACCTTTTTTCGAGCCACGTTGTTCGTACATCTCTCTCCTTTCAGACTCAATTCTTCGAACAATCCTGTTGTTTAGTACAGCTGTAAAGATCTTATACAGTGTGTTCAATTAAGTTATTGGCTTGTAATTCTCTGGGTTGGACAAGTTGACTTTTTTCGGTAGGAGTATAGTGCGTTCTAACACCAACCACTGCGGAATGGGCGTTTCCGACTTCAAATAAGAGGTGAATATGCGGGACAGATGTTGGTGTGTAGAAGTAAACTTCTTCCACCAGAAGTTCTTGATATCATCTGGTATCACCCGTATTTTGTCAACAATATGCTGCTGGATTGTCAGCAGCTTTAAATTGTTCATTGTGTGATTGTAGATCCTCAGTCCTTGGGCAAACTTTCGAACCCTTTCCATGGACGGTCAACCAGATGTTATGTAATCAATCACACGCTGAACACGGGACGCAGTCTGTCTTGCCATCCAATCTTCTCATTCAGTTGATGCAAGCGTCTTTTGGTGTTTTGAAACCTCATCGGTTTTAGCCTTCGATTTGAATCAGCCAAAGCTCTCGCAGCACCAAAAACTGAGCAATTGATGGTCCAGAGGTGGGACTCCTGCGGAATATCCTCACGAAAGGATCTTGGGGCTTAGGAGGAACCTGCCTGTCAATGTTCCTCCTTGTCCTGAACTTGCGATCATCTCTCAGAAGGTGCCTACTTTCCGCGGTTGGTCATCATGCCGCTTCCTCATCTTCGTCTGCAGCTTGTTCAAGCAGCGGTTGGGGAAGTGCTCCGCGTACATATATATCCATTTTTCAAGAGGTAGACACGTTGATTTCGCAATGACTGAATCGAAACGTGCTGAAGCTCTGGGTGTTTCTCGCACCACAGAGTGTGCATACGCGCCATAAAGCCTCAATAAACAGGGATGATGCTGGCATCGTGGCAGTCTAGCAAGTTATCCTTGAGTTGACTCGTCCACTCAATGTAGGCGTTTCGCCGGTTCGTCGTCGTGTTTCCATCTAAATTATATTCAGCACCCCGCACTCTAGGAGTCTAGGGTAATCGGCACTGTTTGCCGACCCATTGTCGGGAGCTCTGCGAGTTCGATTGTTTTGAACCGCATCTACATCTTTTTGGTGGTTTGGTGGTGTAATTGTTGTTTCCGCGAGCAGCTAGGGAGAGGGTTCGTCCGTCCTTGTAGAGCCCCACATGCAAGGATAAGCCTAAATACTCTGAGAGGTCGTCCGGTATCCCAGAGTCACCTCACCCAGGTGCCATTCAGCTTTCGGCACGGTTTTTACAGGTTGTTGAGTTAGAAAAATGCGCCAAGATTCATTTGAAGCGAGGACGAATTTCTCGCATTTGCGAGGATCCTGAGCTCGTCGACAAAAGCGCTATACAACACCTTGGTGCTGGAGAGACCCACCCATACCTGGGCGTGCCAGAGAGCCGCATTCAGGACGTAACATCTATAAAGGATGCACTCCGATGCAGATATAAACATCTTATTCAACAGATTTGGTCTTCAGAACTGTCGGCCAGGAACAAAGTATCTACAACGAACATACTTGCCATCCCGTTACTACTCATCCATCCCGTTACTACTCACCCTGTTACGACGAAGGGCAAGCTCAGATCCCTCGACATCGGGGCACGAAAGGTTATGCACATACACAAAAGCTTGCACCTTAAGTCATCCGTTCCGCGACTTTACATCTCAGGCTGTCAATGTGGTCGCGAAATGCTAAATCTCGTGTGTCTTCACAACAGGATCATTCTAGGTACAGCGCATATAGTCGCAAATGGAAGAGACCCTTTTCTGGAATGGTCAGGAAAAAAAAGAAGAAATGGGCAACGCAGTCTGTAGTAAGGAAAATGCATCAAACATTATCCATCTCGAGTACTCATTACTGAGGGCCCGGATCAAGAAAGCATCGGTGCTCTTGGAGGTGCAAATTTTTTACTGGTTAATAGCAGGTTAATAGCACTTGCGGAGAAAATGCAGAAGGCTGTCGTCCTTGGATCGCTCCATGTCCTCAGGGTGCCTGAGACTTTTGCCGGACCGTCTTATACAGTCCGTCGCAGACTGTGGTTGTCTTTATGACAAAATCTCAATTATATATAGCTATAGCTATTGAGTTGTTCTCAATTTTTATTCATTCTTATAATTTTCTTTAATTAACTTATATGGCGTAAATAACTTCAGTCAACAGAAAAAGAAGTGAAGCTTTGTTCAATTAGATATATATTAGTTTAAATGAAGAAATGAAATTTAGATTCAATTAAAACGTAAATTCATCTTTATATATATATATTATAGACCATGAAAATATTCCTTCGCCTTCTCGGCACGGAGTGTGTGATTTCAAGTAAAAGTGAGCATGTTTCTATTTTATCCCATAAGTTGCTCGTCACTATAACAAGTCACTGTAAAGGCGAGGTAAAAGTCGCTAAAAGCAATTCCGTAAATCGCCATAAAATATCTCGGCGAATGGAGGTTAGCGAGTGAAAGATATATAGTGAAACCGAAAGTTCCACTGCATTCTACTTTCCATTGCGGCGGTGCAAATAATTGGGTCGACGATTTTTATGGGAAATGGGCATGCCGCGGATACCGCGTGGGCGTCTTGGCAGGCGTTCCTGTCAACAAAATGATAGAGTTGCTTTACTGTCTTTCTATCTGTCTGCGTCTGTGAGACTTTCTCGGACCATGCTAATAAACGACTGTCTGATTCGCACTCGATTTGCAGTACATTTCTCGCTCTCACACTTTTAAATGTTTCACGTGCTTTCCCAGATTACCAACCCCTAAGAGACTATCTCTCATTTAGCATTCAAGACGAATGTGTAGATTTAAAAATAAAAGTTCTTTTTTTAAATTCGTCTGAATCATAGAGTGCTTAAAAATTAAAATAATCTTATTTTGAAAGAGTGCCAAATTTGTCAATTTTCGAATTGAAGACAATTCTACTTTATGTAATAAATGCAATTTTAAATTTTCCTGGATTTTAGGAAATATTTAGTACGTTTTAGGTGGACGTCTAAAAGTTTTAAAAATTTCAATTTTATAGACACAGTATTAGGGTGGCCCCTCAAGACTCATAGAAAATCCCGGTCATTTTTTAAAATTCAAACTTTCCAAACAAACAATTAATAACTTAAAGCCGTTTGTGACTAGGGGCCTAATAGTGTTTTGGTGAAAATGAAACTAAATATGCAAAACGGGCCTATTATATGTCCACTACTGAATTCTGTAATAA
This sequence comes from Andricus curvator, assembly GCA_932195095.1. Lineage (NCBI taxonomy): Eukaryota > Metazoa > Arthropoda > Insecta > Hymenoptera > Cynipidae > Andricus > Andricus curvator. The sequence goes on along the minus strand of CAKNYM010052737.1, from coordinate 412,325 downwards.
AAGGTATATTGATAATCTATAATTAATCTTAATATTGAGTACGAAGTATGATGATCGTAATTTTTAATATGTACGCTGATGTTAGAGGTTAAAATATAACTCTGAATTAAAATTGGGTAAGCCTAAGTGAAAAGTTGAAGATAAGTTCAACCACGTGAAAAGACAATAATTTTATCAATTTAAATAATACTATGAAAACTAAGAAAAATACCAGCTAAATCATGACCTGTATCGCATTATCGAAAAAGGATCTAAGTATCATAAAAACAAAGACAAAATTTCGATAAACGCATGACATTATACTACGGGAAACTGTGGTGAATTTCCCGAAATGGCATAGAATATGCATCGTGGAAAAGGGATCTTAGTCGACAAATTAGTCAGATCCCCTTTCCTCTATGAGGAATGTTTTTCTCCACTGCATTGCAAATTAAGCTAAACATTGAGTAAAAGCGATATATAAGAGTTGATAAGCTTTAATTGTAAGTATAGTCGATTCATGCCAGGAAGATCATGTACAGATCAAATATTTAGCTTTGGTAAACTTTGGGAAGTCCTTAAAGAGTACGAAGTCAATGGATGGCTCCTACAAGCAAAAAAACATTATATACAGGTAGTATGCGAGTGTAAGGGTTAATGGGGAACTGAGTGACTGGTTCGATATTATGCAAGGCGTGAAACAAGGATGCGTTATGCCCTCATGGCTACTTATCATATTCATGGATAATTGTCTAAGAATGGCCCTCTTCGACAAAGAAAGTGTAGATCTCGAAACAGTGAAGTTACGTGGGTTAGCTTTCGCAGATGACAAGATTGTTATGGCAGAATCAATCCAGGACTTGCAAAGAATGTTTGAAGCACAAAGTGAGAAAACAATGTGCAACATTGTCCTAAATGATGAGACATTACAACAAGTTTGCAAGTACATATATCTGGGTAGCCTATTCACTAGCGACGGAAAAATAGATGGGGAATTAGATAGGCGCATAAATGAGGGTGAGAAGATTATCGGTAGAGCAGGGTCCATGCTCAGAAATAAAAACATATCAAAAAAAGCTAAAATGGCCATACATAATTCTATATTTGTACCGCCTGTACTATACGTTAGAGAGACATGGACCTGTCAAGAAAAAGACAAGAGTAAAATTAACGCGATCGCCATGAAACCTCTGCGCACAATATGCGGGAAAACACTGATGGACAAGGTCCGAAACGTCCTGTTTCTGCAAGACTTTAGGGCAAAAGTGCACGATAAGTTCCACTGGATTTTTGTAAATTTTAATTCTTACAAGCCCTATTTAGTTTAGGGACAAAATTACTAGAAAAGCTTCATTTAAACAAAATTTATTTACAGTTGCTTATGGGATTTATGTCTCAAAAAAGTACTGCTTGTATAGTATTAAAGTACCAAAAAAGTTTAAAATACGTCCTATTTTGGTAGGTGTTTTTTAGGACAAAAGTACTAGAAATGTTCCACCTTATTAAAAAAAATTTACAGTCCTAATTCATTTTTGGAACAAAAAAGTACTAGAAAAAGCTGCATTTTTTAATTGTATACCAGTAGTCCAGTAATCAACCATTTTTAACGCTACTGTAATGAATTATATACCTTAGCCAACACAACAGCATATCAATTTATATAAAATTGATACATTCAGTAAATTATTAATATATAGTTATTCCTACATACGTATAGTCAACAAAACGCAGATTGGTTTTATGCAGTTCTCTATTATCAAACAGAGAACTTACATTTATGAGGCATTGTTTTATATAATAGCGTTAGTTTCATTTCCGTTCGAAAAATTGGCTTTCCAGTGGGGAATTGAACCCCGGTCTTTCATGTAGCAATCACGGGTTAGCCCAACTTTGTACTGAGGAGCACAACCTATTTATTCCCAAGATAATAAAATATCTAGTGCTTAATTTTTTTATTTACAGTAAAAAAATTATACCAATCCTCATATCTAACAATTTATCTATATGAACTTCTGCAGAAATTTCAACAAACTCTACAGAAATTGAGCAATACATATAAATCACTTTCGAAAATATAATAGAAAGGCAAAGTAGAACTGAGTATAATTTGACCCGTGACATTTGACCTCTGAGCCATAAATGTCGTTCGTTTACGAGGATTCGCTGATTTCTCTCGCAAGCGGTATCTTACTTTCCAGGGGCATAATATCTCGAACGCTAATGTCGTGCTCTATAGACATTAAAACCAGTTAAAACGCATCCTAACTAAATCGATGCAAGTGTGCAAAGCGGTTGTATCGTCTCCTGATAAAATCAGTGATTCGCTTGTACGTCAATCTTCTTTCGCCCACGTGGTCCTGTGAAACTCGAAAGTGATTATTCGCGACGCTTGGATCCACGTGGTCTCACGCTTTCACAAGATAGAGACCAGCGCAATTCATAGACGAGAATGTCGTTGCCCCCGTATGTTGTACGTTATGCAAGCACCGAAACAATATGTAGGCTGCGTCTAGTTGGCCTACTTTTCTGCCGTACCGGCCAATCGTTACGCCACGCGTCGCCTATCTAATTATTTATCAGTGGTCGTTGCCCGTTGCGATCAAAGTCGCGAATTCATTGATTCAGTCGAGTGATTACATTACACATATCGAAGAATAGGGTGAATCGCTCACACAATTTACTATTCTTCAAATAAAACGTCAGTCAAAAAAATACAAAAAAGGGAAATTTCCGGAAGGGGCCGTTCAAGTATACTACGTAACGCTAGTTTAAAGACTTTTTCCATCCCTTCCCTTGTACGTCACAGATCATCACACAAAGCTTGAACAAATGCACACAACCCTCACCCACACATTTTTTTTAATTAGAATTTATCCTTCGATTTTATTTGATAAGGCCTCAAATAAAACAGAAAACATACAAACATAAAATTTTAACAGACTTCACAGCCCAAAATGCTATCAAAACAGGGGAAACAGGATACCATATAAAATTCAAAATGAACTGATTTAGATTTCAATTTGAAATATACTGCATTTTCATAAAAATAGTTGAATTTTCAATAAACAAACAAAAATAATTTTAGACCAAAGTATTGCATTTACAACCAAACAGTTGAACGTTCAAGCAAAAGAGACGAATTTCTAACAAATACTTGAATTTTCAACCTTCAATAACTAATTTTCAACCGAAAAAGAATTCACTTCAACCACAAACAGTTGCATTTTTAACTAAATAGTCGAATCTTCGAGCCAAACAGACCAATGTTCTAAAGGACAGTTGAATTTTCAATCAAGAAGTTTTCTACTAAAAATGATGAATTTTCTATCCCATAAAGATGAATTTTCAAACAAAATAGATGAATTTTCGAGCAAACAAGATGACTTTTTAACAAAATAGTAAAATTCTCAGCAGAATAAATAATTTTTCAACAAAATAGTTGAATTTTTACACAAATAGAGGCCATTCACAAAATACGTGATACATTTTTCAGGAACTTTAGATACCCCTTCCCCCCGTGATGCTTTTTCCATTTGTTCTTAAAATGGACAATGGCACTTTGAAAGATCCCCCCCCCCCTGAACGTATCACGTATTTTGTGAATGACCCCATAGTTGAATTTTCAACCTACAAAGATGAAGTTTTAAAAAAATAGGTGAATTTTCTACAACAAAATTAATTATCAACAAGTTACATTTACAACCGAAAAGGTAGTTAAACTTTCAAGCAAAAGGGACGAATTTTCAACAAAACAGTTGAATTTTGAATCGAGTAGGGTAAACGTCCCAATTACTGTGAATACCGCGTGCTCAGAGTAATAGAATCAGAGGATCAAAAACTGTAAGTAATTGATAAATTTAAGTAAATTTTTACTTTTTCAATCATGATTAGGGAGGTGAAGATATAGGACAACAGAACTGCAATATAGAACATAATGCATTAGAAACCCAATTGAAAAAGTCTGTGTCACTGAGGTTAGAGATATAATTAAGAACTTAAAAACGGTAAGGCTGCTGGTATAGACAGTTTTAGCGCTGAAATGCTCAAATACGGTGGCGAGTACATACCTCACAGTTTGTGCGAATTAATAAATTTATGTATCGAGACGGGAGAAGTCCCAGACTATTGGAGAAAAGCGATTATCGTACCAATATACAAAAGAAGGGGAGATAAAATCAACTGCAATAATTACAGCGGTATCAGCTTATTGAGTACCGTAAGTAAAATATACTTAAAAATACTTATTCGTAGGTTAATGAAAATTACAGAAGAAAATATATGGGAAGTCCAAAGTGAATTTATGCCAGGAAGATCATATACAGATCAAATATTTAGCTTAAGATAGATTACAGAAAAAAAGCTTGAGAGTAAGAAAGAAAGTTTTCTGTGCATTTGTTGACCTAGAAGGTGTAGAACTCGAAACAACGAAGGTACGTGGGTTAGCCTTCGCAGATGACAAGATTATTATAGCAAAATCAATCGAGGACTTGCAAAGAATGTTGAATAAACATAATACACGCATGAAGAACATGAGCCTCAAAATTAACGTAAATAAAACAAAAATCATGGTGTTTGAAGGAAAAAGTGAGAAACGAATGTGCTACATTGTCCAAAATGATGAGAGATTAGAACAAGTTGACAAGTACGTATATCTGGGTAGCCTATTCACTAGCGACAGAAAAATAGATGGAGAGTTAGATAGGCGCATACATGACGGTAGGAAGGTTATCAGTAGAGCAGGGTCCATTCTCATACAAAAACGAATTTTCAACAAAATAGCTCCATCTTCAACCAAATAGTCGAATTTTTGACCAAAAGAAATTAATTCTGAACCAAAAATATAATAGCAGTCTTTTTATTTGAAAATAATTATCTTTCGACGAAAAGTAGTTGGATATTCTTATTGCGTTCTGTTAATTCCGCGCGCGGCTCGCTTCGCTCGGATACATTTATGGGCAGGACTTATAAATTAAAGGTAAAAGCATCGACAACTGTAATTTGGTGATTGTGAGTGAATTATGTTTTCTTAAAGCTCCTTTGGCTTTAACGAAGACATTCTCATCACTCGGTCTGGGGCTGCTTATTCAGATATTACAAAATAAAGTACAAATTTTATTTTTCATCTCTTGTGTCGTTTTTCCAAAAGTTTAATTTTTTCCATTTTTAATCTTATTTTTTCGATTAAAAGAAAATCTACTCGTTCTATCGGAAAATTATTAATAACAAATTTGTAGATCCTTTTTGGGTGAACAACTTTTGTCTATTTTTTTCGTACCTGGTGTTGTTTTTTCAAGAAATTTAATTTTTTTATTTTGAATGTTATTTTTTACGAATAAAACAAACACCACGCATCCTATAAAAAAATGATTAATAACAAATTTGTAGCCCTTTTTTGGATGAACAACTTTTGTCTCGTAATTTTTTTTCGTAGCTTGTATCGTTTGTCCAAAAATTTAATTTTTGTATATATAATGTTTTTTTTTACGAATAAAACAAAAACTACGTGTCCTATAAAAAAGTGATTGATAACAAATCTGCAGATCTTTTTTGGATGCACAATATTTTTTGGTTTATTTTTTTTTCCTATCTTGCACAGTTTGACCGAAACATCAAACTTTTTAATTTTCATTATTTTTTGTGCGATCAAAATTTGAATTTTCGATTTTTCGGAAAAATTCAAAAAGTCGTTACAACAATCTTGTAGGGTTTTCAAAAATCAACTTTTTTCTTCTCTTGACACTTTTTTCATATCATGCGTGTTTTGGCTTAAAATTTTCATTTTCATTTGTTTTTTTTGGATTTTGAAAATGCTATAACTCTGATGATTTTCTTTTTATAAAAAAAAGTCATACGTATAAATTGTTCGAGTTTTCGAGTACTATAAATAGCCGTACATAGCATTTTTGAATCTTGAAAAAAATGTTCTTAAAAATTTTGAAAATGCTCTAATTTTTTGAATTTTCATACAAAGTAGCTGGTTAGCGAACTCGATCTCTTCTTTTGGTCCCTCAAGCTGTGTGCCCAAGCACAATCCAATCCGACTAGTCTCTCAAAAGTTATCCGGTATATAGACGACGACAACAACAACGACGATGAGGAGAATGTAAAAACTAATTTTCATTTTTTCAAGCATTTCAAAAAATTGTTATTTCACATTGATATTTTCCATGTGTGATGTCACATTCTGCGTTAACCCCCTACGTCACAAATCGTCAAGAAAACTGTTACCCCCCTCCTGGCAGTGTGACGTATTTTTTGAACGGCCCTATTTGAGTTTTAGACCCAAATCTCGAAATAAAACCGAGCCAAACCGATGCTCCTCATTTTCTCTGATTAGTGTCGGTATAATCTGAAGACTAATTTCTTAATATAAGGGAAAGTGTGTTAATGAAGGTTAACAAATCTTGGTACGGAAGCTTTCGAAAAAATGTCAGAGTGAAACTGCGACCCTATCCAGGTCGTGTGCTTCATCTGGATTGAAAGATTCTGGTCTCATTGAAGTTCCACCTCGAACGAGAACGTCCTCTGGATCGGCGAAAGTAACGAGATTATTTCTGCTCTGACAAAAATGCCAACTACTGACGTAGCCCTACTTTCTTTCTTTTGTCTACCCCTTCCTCTATTTGCACCTCCTGTCTGAAAATTTCTTCTCGCGAGATCTTCCTCCTACATCTCTCTAATCCTCTTTCACTTTCCGTGGGTTCAAGCTGTCTGGGATAGGAGACAGTCCAGTAACAAGGTTTGTCCTCATTATCTTGTTGGCTTGCGATGGGGGTCACGGATGTAGACCATCTTTCGTTAGATCGAATAGGTAAAATGCTCAAAAATTTTACTTACATAGCCAGCGCTTTGCAAAAAATGTTTAGAAATATTTATTCTTTCAGATAAAGTTCCACAAACGATCCGATATTCTTCGAAATCTGTGATCCCCGTTCCCCGGCCAATAACCCTTGTTGGCATCATAAATTTGGTTACTTTCTTTTATTCGAAAAATTGAGTAAATAAGAAACAGAAAACACAGACTTTTAATTATTTAACATATTTTTATTAAACTTTTTATTCATTTTTCGATCTTCACAGTAAAAAAGAATCTATCCTTAAAAAGTGGTGTAATGTTCTGTGAAAGGATTTTATTCGATTTTACAGGAGTTTTACGGATTTCAACTAGTTTTAGAAGACTTCATGGGATTTATGGACATCTTAATGATTTTTTTCAAAGTTTTCTATGGGTTTAAACATATTTAACGGGATACTAAAAAACTTCTAAAGGTTTTAAGTGATTTCTAAAGAGTTTAATGGATTTCAAGAAATTTCTAGAGTTTGGGATCACTAGGAATATCTTGAAATCCATTGAAATCGTTTTTTAAAGATTTTAAGGATTGTCGAAGTAATTAAAAATATTTCAAAGGATTTTACAAGATTTTAAATTATTTTAAGGGATTTTATGGGATTTCGAGGAAATTGATAGGATTTCATGAGCTTCCAGAAGATTTCAAGGCATTTTAAGAAGTGTTGAACGGTTTAAAATATTTCAAAAGATTTCAATAGTGGTACAACCCTCATTTAATACTAATGCACAAGTATTTTATGATAAACAAATATTTATTGGTATTGTTTTTATACACTATAAACATTATTTTGGGGATTTTCCCCCAAAATCATGGTAACGCAAATTCCACTGAAGTTTAGGAATTTTCCTCAAAACATTTTGTGGAATATTTCCTAAAAATTCGGGAAATTTACACTGTTAGAAAAATCTTTACTAAATTCAGTATACATGTAATAGAAGCAAAAATGCATAACATGAAATTAAATTTAGTATACCAGCGTACAGTAAATTTAGTATATTCATACTGAATTTAGTATACACGTATATCAAATTTAGTATACGCGTGTACTAAATTCAGTATAAATATACTAAATTTACTGTACGCTGGTATACCTTATTTAATTTCATGTTGTGCATTTTTGCTTCCATTACATGTATACTAAATTTAGTAGAGATTTTTCTAACAGTGTACCTAACTACCTTAGGGACCTTTTCCAAAGAAATGCTATGGGGAATTTCCCCCAATATTATTATTGTAAAAATCCTCACTTTTGTGTAACTTTTGTCACCACGGTTGTGGGGAAGAAACTTTAAAGTATGTTAGTGGAAATATCCTTAAATTTTTGGAAGTTTCCCCAAGAAATTTTGGAAACAATTTTCTATAATTTAGTTGAAAAATAAAAAAGTAATTCAACTTGAATGTCGAAGATTTTAAGAAGTGTAATTTATTAATTGTCAAAATTTCAACATTTATAGACAAAATTACATGCCGATGAAATCTGAAAAATTCGTAATATACCACCAAACATTCAAAGTAAAAAATTAATAATATTTTTATTCTTTAATGTTATAAATGTATTTCACTTTCTATACTCTTAGAGATTATTCACTCAATTTTTTTAAAATTTTAAAGAATATTTCCTCATTGTTCTGGAATTTATCAATTTTGTAAATGAAAATACTAAACTTTCTTTAGGTAACGTATTTTTAATGTAAAATTTGGAATTTTCCTTGAAAAAGTAGCCTTTTTTGATATACTGATATATTTTAAGTATTAGAACTAATAAGTGAAGTGCTTAGTTAATTAAAAATACGTATTTATGACTAGTTTAGCTGTTTTCAGTGCAAAAACAACTTAGTTAATTAAAATATGGCAATATTTAATAATCGTTTGGATATAGCGCGCATATTTGTTGGCCAGTACTTCAAATAGTTACACTCTAAAACTTTATTGACCTTAAATTTAGAAGTAAACTTAAATTAAGCAAAAAATCTGGATACGAGAAAATTTTATCTGAATTTAAGAAACTGTAGGATTAAATTCTGAAACTGAAATATTGATGCCTTAAATGCAGACCAATTGGTGCTGAAATTAAGTTCATCTCTGAATTTAAGGTCAGAAAAAATGTCAAGGTGTGTAGAAATTTTAAGTATTCTTCTTTACTCTTTTTAACTTAATTTGCGTTATTCAACAATCACAGAAAAATTGACTTCTAAAAGATTGTTAATAGTAGAATGAACTCGTTTTTATCATTTATAATGTAAGGATAATATAATGAATATCATAATGTGGGGATTTAATGATAGCAAGTTCATTAGTTGAAAGGTACTTTCACCTTTTTCTTCCTAAGACAATGAAGTCGCTTTACGAGTTAGAATATCCATTCTTTTCCTTGTTTTCGCAATCTAAACTTTCTGTTGTTTTCATTTCCTAGATTTCTGATTGTGGCTTCTTCAGTCTGTTAATTTATTATTATTATCATTATTTTTGATATTCTCAAACAAAAATATATAAAAAATTGTCATGGGACATATCAGAATATTTTATAGTTTTTAAAACTGCATTTATTGGATATGAGTTACGTATTTGAATTCTTTAAATTCTGTCCTTCGAATGGTTCCCATTTAAATTCCATACGAAATTAAAATCCTTCAGACAAAGGCACAGAATATAAGGTGGATAAAGTGATACTGATCAGAAGGATTCGCGAAATCTCGTCTTTTCCAACAAGAGGTGAAGGTCTCTCATGCAGCCTCTGATTCGAGATCGATTATACAGTCCTCGAATTCCGAGGACTCGCATAGTTAAAGGATAATGCTGATTTAAATCAATAAGAAAAGTATAATTTATTGTCTGCAACACAAAAGATGGTGACGCAAAACTCTAAATGGACACTTGAAGTATTTTTTTAATTTTAATAAATTTAGAAATAAATTTTAATAAATAAGTAATAGTAAATCAAACTTTTTAAATGTATATCTTCAAATTGAAATTAAAATCTATAAATTATCAATCAGTCTTTGTCATTTGCATTTTTTCGAGCTTTCCGTAAATTAATTCACCTGCTACTACCAACTGTCCCATTACAATCGAGTGATGAACCAAAGTGAAGGGAACCATAAACCCGGTGACCCTGAATAACAGACAACATCCTCGAATTTTTTTATTTTATTTCAAAAGCCTACGCTGTTTTAGAAAATATTTTTAGGCTAGAAATCTTGTAGGAATGAAAGCAGATTTATAAATAGAATTTTTTGACCCTCAATTGTGAAGAGATTTTTTGTGGGTTCTACAGATCCAAATTTCGATGTACGGTGATTATAAAATTATCAATTTGTTTATAAAATAAAATTTAAATACAGCCTAAACCTAAAAGAAGATTCCTTATTGACCTAAACCATTTTTTCTGTCGCAAATATTGTTTTTCAAAAAGAGGAGAAATATCAAGAGAAATTTCAAGGTGAATTCCAAATTTATCTGCATTTCGTGTCCAGGCGCATTCTTAGTTTTCTCGACTGTTGTTCTCTTTTTTTTTTTGTTCTTCGACTGTCCTGGATGACTTTTAGAAACAACTAATGTCTCTTTACTCGTCTTTCGTCTCTCATTCTCTCCTCAGAGCTCTATGACGTCTCGTAAAAAAAATGTGATAAAAAAAAAATCGACTGACTACATTATTGTAAATTTGACCGAAGAAGCGACGCGATTTTGAAGGGCGCGCGTGGGCCGAGGACAAAATGTGTGTGTAATCGCTCGAGTTCCAAACGCTTCGCGCGTATGCTAGCGAATCAACTTTAAAAGCGCGAATGTCAATGGCATCTAAAAATAGAGGGCCACAGTCAGATATTTCCAGCTACTGGAAATTCTATCTGTAGCAAACTTCGATATTTCATTATCAAATGGGAAGAAAGCATGAAAAGCTGCAGAATAAATATCCGGCAAATAAATCTTTCATTTCTATCATATGGTGTAAAAAACTAAATTAATTTATGAGCGCTATGATAATAGAATGAAAGAAATATGTTGTTATATTTAAAATTAGATTTTTTTAATTAACGAGAAAGGTATTGGCGATAAAAACAGCGATAAATGATGTTTTCCTTCTTTCTTAAGGTGACACGGCCTTGATCGATTATTCGATTGACTGGTGGAACCCGCAAATAGTCGATTTATATTACCTTTAAATGAGCAAATTGAAAGGCCTTGAGTTCGTCGAGTTTTCTGAATTATTGGGACAACAAAAGTCAAACGGCCGATTCTAATTGACCAAATAGTGCACGATAAGACGATCAAATCGCTCCATTTGCACTAAAAATAGTCGCGTTTAGCCTCTGACATCATTAAATCTTAATTGCGAGCGATACGAACCACAATTTGTAGTACACTTAAAATTTTTTGTTCAATCACAAAAACAACTTAAAATTAACTTGCATTTTATGAAATATGTCTTTAACTATTTGAAATAGGACAATTTCAAATCGGCCGTGTTTAGATTCACCGAAATTCGGTGAGCGTAGCACAAATATAATTAAAGAATCTCAATTGAAGCATCAGAATCGGTGGCTTTCAAATCTGTTGTCCAACGGAAAAAACCTATAGCAAAGATTTTCCGGTACGAATAGCGGGACCAAAAAAGGGAATATTAGTACGGAATTTTCGGTACCTATAGCTGGACATTTTCGGTACACATAAACATTGCCTTTTCGGTGAGACAGCAGAAATAAATTTCACTAAAATTGCAGAATTTCCAAATAAAACAATTCAAGTGTATCATTCCATTAACATCCTAAATGTCATCTGTTACAAAACCGTTTTTAATCGTTTCACAGAAAAAACTGGGGGTTCACTAATGTTGCGGCTCAAATAAAAGTTGGTATCCTTTCGAACTTGAGCTCCAATAGATACCTGCAGAGACCCAAAAGGGTTCGTTTAGAGCGCACTTGAAAAGAACAACATAAAGGCGCATTCACAAACCAACTGCTTGCAAAGTCGGGTTGGTAATTTCGAGATTTACAAAATATGTCGGTAAAGCAAACACAAACGATATTATTATTTATTATGCGTACAATTTTCGGAAAAAGCAAACTCTTTAACCTTCTAGAAATAATTAATTGAAAACAATTCAGAATGATAGAAAGAAATTTGAATTGTTTCTAATCGTGTTTCTTAATCGTGTGTGCACGATTGGGAAAGATTCAGTGTTGCAAAGTTTCAATCGTTCCCAATAGGACCAATCGGTACTAGGATTTTGAGGTTATGAAGTGGCAATTTGATGGCAGCACTTTCGTCTCGCGGGAATTATTCGAAAACGTTTATTTACTTTTTTTCGAGGCAACACATTTTAAGCAATATGTTCATGAAAAAAAATTAAATAAATGTTTTGTAACAATTTCCGCGAGCTGAGAGAGCTGTCATCAACAAATTCGCCAATGAAGTGAAGTTTTTTCATCCAATTACTCATTTCATGGTCTATAATTTTGTATAAAAAAATGTAATTTATTAAATAAATTACTTAAAATGTTTTAGGTAATTATTTTTTTTAATGAAAATGTAACTATTATTCCAGTTGAATATTCCATAATTTTAGTTGAAAATTCATCTCTTTTTTTTTAACTTTCTTTTTTTTGCCTATGAATTTATTTATTCAATTTTTGGTAGAAAAATTATGTTTTTTAGTTGGAAATTCGTCTTTTGGTAGAAATTCATCTTCTTGATCCAAAATTCAATTATTCTAGTTAAAGATTCATCATTGCAGTAAAAAAATTCATCTGTCTGGTCTAAAATTCAACTATTTCAGTTAAATATTTAGAATTTTATTTGAAAATTCATCACTTCGTTTGTTTGGTTAAAAATTAATTTCTTTAACTTGAAATATAATTATTTAAGTTTTGGTTGACAATTTATCTTTTTTAGTAAAAATTAATTTTTTTGTCTGAAATTTCAACTATTTCAGTTGAATATTCATTGTTTTAATTGAAAACTGTTATGTTTGGTTTGAAATTAATTTTTTTTTCTCACTAAAAACGTTACTATTCCATTTTTGGTTAAAAATGATTCTTGTTTTAGTTCAAACTTCAACTATTTGGTTGAAAATTTGTCTCCTTTAATCAGAAATTCGACTATTTTGTTAAAAATTCATGTATTTTGTTTGAAAAATTGTATTTTTTGTACAAAATAATTATTTTTATTTGAAAATTAATCTTTTTGGTCGAAAATTCAAGTGTTCCACTTAAATATTCATAATTTTAGCTGAAAATTCATTTTTCATTTTGTTTAAAATGTAACTATTCAGTTAAAGATTCATAATTTTATTTGAAAATTCATCACTTTGGTTGAAAAGTTTAACTATCTCATTTATTTTGCAATGTTTTGTTCTGTTGTGTTAAAGGATGTTCAGAGTGAACGTCATGAATTAAAATAAATGTTTGCGTTTTACGGCAAATATGAATATGTTACTTTTAGTTGACCGGGAAAATTGAAAAACTTGACCGGGAGAAACCGGAAAATAACCGGGAATTTGAAATTGTCTGCCAAATCGCCACCCTGAAAATGTATGTGCTTGGGGAAGGAAAACCAGTTGTTGTGATGATTCCTGCATGTATTTAATACAATTTTGAACTATTGCACCTGTAAATATCACCATTTTTAATGTTTAAATTTAAAAATAGTTCAATCTGTAACAGTTTTTAAATAGTTCAATCTACAAGTCCATTTCTGTCAATTATCGTGTTTTTCGCTGTATATGTTTTTTTTTGAAATTATCAAATGTGTAAATTAATTTTTTATGACAAATCATTAGTTTAGAATCAAAGAAATTAATTTTCAGATCACAAAATAGACTTTTAGAGTAAAAGGTAAATTAATTCTTTGATTTTACTCTTTACAAATGAATTATTGATTTTAAATTCAAAAGAAGGAAGACTTTTCTTCACAAATGTCAATTATGAATAATTCATAATATTTTTTGTACTTTAAAATTAGTAAACAATAATTATAATAATAATATTATAATAATTATGTTGTAAAAAATTGATTTGCACATTTTATCATTTCAAATAAGCGCGCGATCAACATGCAGTGAGGCTGCTGGTGCGACGCATGCGCATTAAGACTTTAAAGAAATTCGTTTCTCTACAGTCAAATTGGTTATCTATTTGTATATTTTATGTTAAAATTATAAAACAAAGGAAATTTTGTTTTTGCAACGACCCTACAGCACTTCTAATAATATATATTTGTACTTTTAAAAAGTGACATGTCGAAAAGTTTCTTGCATATGAATAAGCCTTTATGTTTACAAGCTTGTTACATAACCTGCAAATTACATCTAAAAAGTCATTATATATATTTTAATTATCGTAATATTTTGTACCTTCATTGTCTTCATGAAGTTATGTCCATCAGCGTTTGACTACATGCGTGCTTTCAGGTAAAAATTGTATTATTAATTAAACAAAATGTCGAAGTGGGCAAAGCGAAAAATAGGTTCTTTAGAAATAGGCTCATTTACAATTGAGATCCTTTAGAACCCCAACTGAAGTATCATTTAGAGCTCATTTATCGTTTTGGGTTCCTTTTCAGCAAGTTGGGTTCATTTTTGTTGCAGCTCCTTTGGAACCAAAAATAGGTTCTAATGGAAACCCCAGTTTTTTCTGTGTTTTTTTCTAAATATATAGTAAAATATAAGGTCTGATGATGAGACCAGACTGGTCTCGAAACGTAACACTACTAAGTTTTATCCGGAAACTTATTTTAAAAACTTTTTAATGGTTTGGAAGTCGTCGGAGTATATCTTATGATTTTCGACTAATAAACAAAAATGATAATCTACAGAAGCTTTTATATTTCTAGGGGCGCACACATTGATATTATTAAAGGTTACAAATCAACAAAAAATATTTCGTAAGTCCAGAGATTCTTAACATTCATTAAGACATTCATTAATATTCTTCAGGTTGTTATTTCACGAGCCCAGAGCTACAAAGCTATACAAAAATAAAACATTTAAATTGTTGGATGATTTGACCAAACATGTAATCTACAGTGTACCTCGGTACTGAGTCACTTTTCAAATACAAAATTTGATTTTTCAGTATTTTTTAGTCTTTTCTGAAAAATGTCAATATTGTGAGCCGTTAGCCTGTTACACAATTCAATTACACTATATCGATTTAAAAATCTAGAAAGTTCAGAAATGAACAATGACGAATTTCAAATTAAAATATGCGCTATTTGAAAACTTTCCTCAATTCTCTTTTAAGAAAACAAATCATTTAGATAGCCTTTATCCATCAAAAAAAAATATTACGTAACGTTTGAACGGTTCCTTATTATAGAATTTACCCAGATCTCAAGAGTTTGTATCTAATCACCAACAGAATTTTCCTTATTGAATCAATCCGGTCATTACTCTCTAGAGATAGTATAATTAATGACACCTTCACTAAAATATTTTGGCACCTGGCCACATTTATTTTCCAGAATATATGAATGTCGTAAGGCGTCAGTAATCGCTTTCATTTGTTAATTTAAAAGATGTCATTCTTTGAAAAAAAGCTTGACCTCCGTTTATATTACAAGCACATACATACGACACGTGTCGTAAAATCCTACGGATATTCTAGAAAAACAATGTCTCTTATGTCGACCTCGACGCTATTTTTTTTCGCTTGGTAAAATTCATCTGGACGAATATGATGCGAACGACATTACATATTATTTTAGTTCGGGTGACATCTGCGAAAGTGACTCAATTGACACTGCAGAAGTCTCCTGGCTGCATGACGTGTCTTTTTTCGTCAAATTAAATCACCAATGTCGTTATAACATTGGATGCGAACTTGTCGACACTTCACGACGTAATGCATTGCGTAATGATAAAAAAGAAGGATCTATCTTCAATGTTAATTTATTATCAATGCTTATCTCATGGTCGCTTGATTTTATTTCCGCGTTTTTTAACGTACGATCTTCACTCATTTTTCAAGGTAGAAGATTTAAAAAGAATACGTGGTTCTTTCAAGTACTTGTACCTGAGATAAAAGAAAACATATTATTTGGTGCATGAAACTTTAGTGGATTTGAAATGGTTTAGTCTTACGGAAAACTCCGTAACAGTAGGCAGTTCGAATCTGTTTATAGTTATTATATTTTATCAAATTAAATTTCTTTATGTAGTATACATTTTACGCAATGGAACAGATTCCCCTTCCCTAACTACGATACCAATTTCGTAGTTAAACCGTAGCTACAGTGGCGTATCCGAAAAATAAAATGATTTATTATTGAAATTAAAAAACATCATTGTTTAAACAATTTATGACTGTTTTTAATAATATTCTCTTTTTTAATAATGTTAGAAAGTTGCGGTTTTTTCTGAAATTTTCAACTTATTTCCTACTTTTCCCTTAAAGTATAAAAATAATTAATGACATTCAAGAAACATAATTGTTTAAATAAATTATTATTGCTTATAACTATCTTCTCCTACAGTAATGCTAGATATATGTTATTTGCGGGTTATTTTCTGAAATTTTTAACTTTTTGTCAATTTTTCACTTAGAGCGAGGTGATAATTAATGAAATTTAACAAACCTAATTGTTTAATTAGATTATTATTTTTTATAACTATATTTTCTTTTATTAATGCTAGATAGTTGCGGGTTTTTTCTAAAAATTGTAACTTCTTGTCTACTTTTTTCTCAGTGAGATAATAATTAATGCATAATTGTTTAAACACTCATTATGGTTTATACTATCTTCTCATAATTTTTCAGCTTTTCTTTAACTTTTTAGTTAAGAACAAATGCGGGTGTCCGCATGAAAAGGCGGGTCCATATGACCGGTATGGAGTTACATACAGAATCATATAGCCGGACAAGTTCCCGGCATTTTAATCATAAGACGAATCCTTTAGGTTGGAAAACGAATCGCCGGTGCATTTTTGAAGTTGGAATTCGAAAAACCGCTTTTCGAGAAAAACGCATTTAATGTTGGCGAGAGCCATAAGCGCACATGTTAAACTTTTTCTTTGAAAATGAAATATACCCATTATTGCTTGCTTTCAGGACATAAATATAGTGTCAAAGGATACAGTATAGGTCTTAATATAATTCCCCACTTAAATCTGAAAATAATAATTTGGACCCTGACTTAGAAAAATGCCCACAAATAATAAATATTAATATTAATTTAAACAAAAAGGCTCTCAAGGAGAATTTATATTTAATATGATTCATATAGAAAATTTGAAAAATATTTCAAATATCTATTTTATTTCAGACAAATATATTAACAAAACAGGAAGAGATTGCTTAAAAAATGATTCTCTTTATTGTTTATTTATTATATATTCATAACTAAAAAGAAAAAGCAAAGTGAAAAATTTCAGAAAAAACCGCAACTTTCCAATCATCTAATAGAAGATAGTTATAATCAATAATAAACTGTTCAAACAATTATGTTTGTTAACTTGCATCAGTTATTATCCCACAAAGTGAAAAGTTGACAAAAAGTGGAAAATTTCAGAGAAAGACAAAATTGTCTACAATTACTATAGGAGGAGATAGTCATAAACATTATTCATTTGTTGAAACACTTATATTTGTTAAATTTTACTAATTATTAGGTCACTCTAAGGAAAAAGTGAACAAAAATTGGAATATTAAAAAAACGCAAATTTCTGGCATTATTGAGAGAGAATACTATTAAAAATAATATTAAATTAAATAAACAATTATTTCTGTTAACTTGAATTAATTATTACCACACTCTAATTAAAAATTCGACAAAAAGTGGAAAATTTTAGAAAAAACTGCAACTTTCGAGCATTATTCTGAGCGAATATTATTATGAATAATGAGAAATTATTTAAAAAATTATTTCTGTTAAATTTAATTGATTATTGCCTCTCTCTCTCTCTAATTGAAAAGTTGAAAATAAGTTGGAAAATTCGGAAAAACCGCGACTTTTTAAAATTTATTCTAAAAGAAAATTGCTAGAAATAATAATAAATTGTTTAAACAATTCATGTAAACTTGTATTTATCAGTATAAACTAGTATTTTGTGTATTAAAAACAATTTGTATTTGAAAAAACCACAACAAAAATTATAATGAACGCCAGAAACTCGCGAAACCCAATTTTTTACTTATGGGGTTTTTTTGGGACCCTATAAAACAGACTTATGGGGGTGATATTTAAAAAATAAGTTTTCATTCGTCTTCTTTTCTTATGGGAAATACGTGTTAAACAGATATGATTACGAAATTTCGGGGGGGGGGCCCCCCCCTTGAGCCACTCAGCCCCTGGCTACGCCAGTGCGTAGCTGAGCACCGATTCCACGTTTATTCTGCTTTTATTCGGGTACTTTAAATCAAATTAATGTATATGTACCATATTTAATTAAATTTGAATTGCTTTAAATTCCTGAGATTTCAAGTCAAAATATATCGGATTTTCTACAAAATAGTTGAATTTTCAAACAAAAAATGTTTTTTACCAAAAGAGATGAATTTTCAATTCAAAAAGACGAATTTAAAAAAAAATTATTTTCAAGCAAGCAGTTTCATTGAAAATCAAACAGTTAAACTTCCAAGCAAAGGAAACGAATTTTCAACAAAATTGTTGAAGTTTTGACCAAACAGTTAAACTTTCAAGCCAAAAAGACGAATTTTTTCGAAGACAGCTGCATTTTCAATCGAAAAGGACGAATTTTCAACAAAGCAGTTGAGTTTCTAAACAAATAGTTAAATTTTTAGCCTACAAAGATGCATTTTCAAACAAATTTTCGAATTTTCAAACAAAACAGATTAAAATTTAACCACAAAGAGAGGCATTTCCAACCAAATAGTTGAATTTTCAAGCAAAAAAGATGAATTTTCTAGAAGGCAGTTAAATTTTCAACTAAAATGTTAATTTTCAACAAAGAACGATAAATGATCATCCGAGAAAGATTAATTAATAGAATAGTTTAATTTTCAAGGAAATAATTTAACTTAAACAAATTAGTTGAATTGTTATCCTATAAAGATGAATTTTCAGTAAAGAAGATTAACTTTCTACCAAAAGACGAATTTTCAAGAAAATAGATTAATTTTTAAAAAATAAGATTCAACATTCAATCAAATAGTTGAATCTTCAACCGAAAATATGATTTTTTAAACAAAAAGATTAGTTTTCTACCAAAAAAGATGAATTATCAACAAAATACATTAATTCTCAATCAAATAGTTTAATTCTGCAGTCAAAAAGATAAATTTTCAAGCGAATAGTTGAATTTTTAACTAAATAAGATACATTTTCAACCAAAAATTGAATAGTTAAACTTTAATAGTTCTATTCCCAATCAAATACATGAATTTTCAACAAAGAAGATTAATTTTCTTCCCAAAAAGATCATTTTTTAGCAAAAGAGTTAAATTTTCGAACAGAATACATGACTTTTTAACTAAATAGTTCAATTTTCAACTGAAAAACATCAATTTTCAACAAAAAATGAAATAGTTAGTTTTTTAGTTTAAAAATTACTTTTCACATAAAGAAAAATTTATTTTCAACCAGTTTAATTCAACGAAAAAAGACCAATTTTTAACGAAATAGTTCAACCCTCAACAGAGAAGATTAATTTCCTACACAGAAGAAGACAGTTAAATTTTTATCAAAAAGATGAATTTTCAACCAAATAATTGAATTTGCAACCAATAATATAAGTTTTCTGACAATAAAATTAATGCTTTGCCAAAAAAAGACGAATTTTCAAAAAAATTATTGAATTATCAAGACAAAAAATAAATTATCTACAAAACAGTTGAATGCTCAACCCGCAAATATAAAATTTTGAACGAAAAAATTAATTTTCATCCGAATAGTTGGATTGTCAACTAAAATGATGAATATTCAACCAAAAATAATGAATTTGTTACAAAGTAGTTCCAGTTAACTAACAGGTTTTTTTAACCAAGAAGATTAATTTTCTACCAAAAAAGACAAATTATCAACAAAATACATTATTTTTACCTTTAAAATATTGATTTTCTACCAGATAGTTGATTTTTAACTAAATAGGATCAATTTTCATCAAAAAATGGAACAGTTATATTTTAAAATCCAAAAATTAATTTTCAACCGAAAATGAGACAAACTTTCAAGACAGTAGTTCAATTTTCAACCAAAAAGATGAATCTTCAAAAAAAAATGAAATGTTAACAACGTAGTTCAACTTTCAACGAAATAGTTGAATTTTCAAAGGAAATATATGAATTTTCGGTGACAAATGATAGTTGAATTTTCAACTAAAAACGATAAATGTTTGAAACTTTTTTAGAATATACAAAGACGACTTTTGGAAATTTTGTAAATAAAAATTGTAATATATTATGTACGTAGCGGGTAGTCTTAAAATACATCACGACGTCAAAAATGTGAACGCTCCCATTTAAAAAAATCTAAAGAGAGAATTTGTTATCGAATTTTGAAACTAATTTTTGTTCACTAATTTAATATTATATAAAATAATTGCTTTAAATTAATAATTTTTCTTTTTCTAGCACTATGTATATTTTCAAAAAAAAATCTATTCAGCTTAAAGATAGGTCGAGAAGTAGGTTGAAGTCTCGAAAATGTAATAGAGAGATCAAATTTGAAATTCAGATGCGAAGAGTGAGTAAGTTCAGGTCCTAATTCCAAGGGACCATCTTTTACAATGGTGGTTCATTCTTGGGCATGTCCAAAATCTGAATCACAAATAGGTACCATCGCCACTTGTACTGATCGGGTTAAAGTTTAGAAGCGAGCAACCTTTTTGTGTGTCAAGGATATAAACTTTCGATGCATCGATCAATCAACATTTTCGACTCAATGGGCTGACCAGAAAATTCGATTTGACTCCCTTTTACAAGAACCAGAACCCAACTGTGGCTAAATAAAGGGCTTTCATCGTTCAACAATATCCTGATCCATCACCCTCATTTGTTACAAAATTTTTCACATGAATTTATTTTTATTATTCGTTGAGCAAAATAGAGTAACTGAGTCTTTGAATTTTGAATAGTTTCCCTGAAAGAGTTGCTTTTAAACTAAAAAAATGAAGGTTTAAGATTCTTCAAATCAGAAGGTTTTTTAAAAAAGAATATTTTCTATTTAAAAAGTATTTTGTAATCTTTTTTTGTCTGATTTATGTTACTAGTTTAGAATTTTCAATGAAGGATTTTGGATACGTGTAGGGAAAACGGTTTAATCAACAAATTATTTCCAGAAGATTTTCGCCTTGAATCGAAATCGAAGTACGAATTCGTAATAACTTTTCACTTAAGAGAACTCTGATTGACCTCTGAAATGATCATCAAAGGGTTTCCAGGCCCTGACCCTCCAAATCGCATACATTAAACGATCAAACCACGAAGAAACGTCCTCGGCACTAACCCAAGCGTCTTATCGCCTCCTCACAGTAGCCTCAATGCCTATTCTCGCCGTTTCTATTATTCTGACAATGAAAACTGGGACAAATAGACTTTTCAAGTTGATCTGTTCCAGAATTGGCATTGAAAAATAAATGGAAAATTTATTGATTTAATTGCTCTCGGAATGGATCTTGTCTTTTAATTTTCTGAACAAGATAATTTACAATAATAAATTCTTTAGGTTTTGAATAAATTCCACTTTTTCAAATCTACTTTGTAACATTTTGATTGTAACATTTAAATCGATCTTCGAGCAAGGTAGTAAGACGTATTTCGCAGCCTTTGCATTTAAAAGGGATCGAATCCATTTCAAATTAGCTTCCGTTTTAAATCACAACTTCAAGTTACAGAATCAGCCGCGCATTAAATATATTCTTTCCAAATAAAATGAGGGGACATTTATTTCATTGTTTAAAAAAAACGGAGTTATTGAGTATTTGAAGTTTTAAGTTTTTTGTTCAAAAAACACAAAACCGTTCTTTAAATCGTTTTAACGTTCAACCTAATGAAGATATTTAAATTTTCTTTCTTGAATCTGATGAGGTTCATTGTCGTTTTTCGAAATACTGTAAAAAGTTGACAAAATGTTGGAAATTAACGAAATGGCGACGGTTTTTCTACAAATATTAAAAGTCCATTTTCTCAAAAACCGCAATTTTTTTTGCTCAAATTTTTTTTTAACTGAGTACTCATATGACCGTAAAACCATATATGTTTTATGTGAACCTACGCAACGCGGCCGTGCATAAATTACGTCGCACTGCCGGGGGGGGGGGGGGGGGGGCAGGTGTTATTAAGATTTGTTTTGTAGGGGGGAGGGGTTAACTCAGAATATGACATCACACATGAAAAATATAAATTCGAATAACAATTTGTTTAAATACTTGCAAAAATGAAAATTATTAATTTGATTTTACAAGTAGATACAGCATCTAAATACAGACTTCATACTCTTTCCCCTATTCGTCTCTTTTTTCCCCCTTTTTGAAGGAATTCCTCTTTTTCTCCCTGTTTTCAATAAATTTCCCCTTTTTCTTGTTTTTTTTTTGTTAATTGCGAACTGAATGAATAGAACCCGATAAAAAAATCTAACTATTTTTCGTTGAAAGTTAATTCTTTTTAATTGAAAAGTTTACGATTATATTTTTGGTCCAGAATTAATCTCATCTGGTTAAAAATTCTGCTGTTTGGTTTAAGATTTAAATATTTAGTTCAAAATTAATTTATTTTATATTTATAAATTAATTTTCTTACTAAATATTTAACATATCCATTTTTGGTTGAAAATTGTTAGCTTTTAGTTGAAAATTCAACTATTAAATTTTTCATAGAGAATTCATCTTTTTTTGGTTAAAAATTGTAGTACTTGGTTGAAAGTTAAATTACACTCGAACATCAATTTGTGCACGGTTTTGGTTCTGACCTTCGTGACACAGTCATCCAGTTATAGACCGTTAGGGTACCCCGCTTTATCGCTATACTATTCTCATCCGAAGCCGCGGCGCGGCATCATTTCTCGGAACGCACAAATCAAGTTTGCTGAAATTGAAGTTCGAGTGTACTTTGTGAAAAATTAATTTTTTTGGTTAAAAATTGAACTGTTAACTGAAAATTCGTTTTTTTGATTGTTTGAAAATTAAGCTTTTTAACTGAAAATTCAACTGTTCCATGTTTTGTTGAAAATGATTGTTTTTATTTTAAAATTCAACTATTTGATTAATAATAAACTTTTTTGTTGAAGATTCATATTTTCGGGTTGAAAGTTTAATTATTTAGTAGAAAAATGGTCTTTTTGGCCTAAATATTCATCTGTTTTATCTAAAAATCACTGTTTTAGGTTAAAAATTCTATAACCTTGGTAAAAAATTCAACTATTTAGTTAAAACTTGAGCTTCTTTGTTAAAAATAATTTGTTGTGGTTGAAGATTCATAATTATTGTTGAATATTCGTCTTTTTGAATAGAAAATTCGTTCTTTTTTATTGAAAATTCATCTGTCTTCTAAATAATTCGTCATCTTGGCTTACAAAGTTCAACTAGTCGGTTCAAAATTCAACTGTTTTTAGTTGAAATTTAATCTGTTTTGTTTAAGAATTCAACCATTTGGTTGAAGATTCAACTTTTTAGGTTGAAAATTCGTCCTTTTGGATAGAACATTCGTCCCTCTGAATTGAAAATTCTTCTTTTTCGGTAGAAAAATTCTTGCCTGGAAATTCATCTTTCTTGATTGTCTTTTTGGCTTGAATATTCAACTGTTTGCTTAGAAATGCAACTTTTGGTGGTTGAAGTTTAATATTTTTGATTGAAAATATTAAAGATTTGCAAATTGAAAATTCAAGTACTTGGTTAAAACTTCAACAATTTTGTTAAAAATTCCTCCCCTTTGCTTGAAATTTCAACGATTTTGGTTGAAAATTCGTCTCGTTGGTAGAAAATTCAACTATTTTGTTCATAATGCAATATATTTCGACTTGAAGTCTCAAAATTTCATATTGAATTCAATATGGTGCCTATGCGTTAATAATTTTATTTTAAAGAATTTATACCCCTATTATTCACATATTTTCGTAAAAAATCACCCCATTTGCCCTGTTTGAAGAGCATTTTGGGCTGTGAATTCTGCTAAAATATTATGTTTGTATGTTTTGTGTTTGATTTTAGGCTTTTATCAAATAAAATCGAAGGATAAATTTTGACTCAAAAGGTGGAGGGGGGGTGTATTTGTGACGTCACACTGGAGGATTCAAGCTTTGTAAGTTTGTACGATGATCTGTGACGAAGAAGGGGAGAGGTGGTAAAAGATTTCAAAATAGATTGACGTAGTTTTTGAACGGTCCCCGAACCGTATTTGTGGTCAAAAGAATTTTTTTTCGACAAATTTAATTTTCGCATTTTTCTTACGAAAAACGATACGATTTTTCCTGCATAAAACTTGCTGAATGTCGTCTTTATATAAGCACTAATTTAAAAAAGACATTAGATAAAATAAAGAAAATGGGGGTTTCTGTATAAATTCGACTTAATCTTCTCAGATAAATTTTGAAAACATGGGACTTAGTTTTTTATTTTATCCAATATTTTTGTCAATTCGTACTTATATAAAGAACACATTCTGTAACTTTTATGTAGGCCAAATCATTTGTTTGGCCAACAGGATTTTTTGAGAAAAATTGAGTTTTTTAATTTTGCTCACGAACAATGCAAGGCATCATAAAAGAGTAAGAGGTATTTTTTTGTAGAAGATTTTAACATAAGCAAACTTTTTTCTAAGTGTTTATTGAAGAAAAGAAAAACCTCAACAATTTCCAATTCTCAAAAACTCCAACAACCTTTTTTTTATCAAAACGGTGAAATACGTGTCCTGTTTATCAAAAAATTAGGCAATACTCATTAATACAATCCCTGATAATCTGTGGCTTAATTCATTTTGAATTTATATATTTAAACTTTGTTCAATAAGCATCTATATTCTACAGTAAAATTTGGAAGAATAAAGGGCTTTTGTTGCTACTGAAAAAGTTTCGTTTTCTTCAAAAAATAAATCAATAAATGAGTCATTAAGAAAAAATAGTCCCGGAAGAGTTCTGATTTCAAACTGAACGAAATTTTATTCACTGATGAAATTCCTACAGACGCGCCTATTTCAAAAATAAAAATGGAGTCAACTCTCGATTTAAGATTGATAAAATGCTTCGGCAGACAATTAATCTGATAAAATTACAAGGTGATCAATGATCATCTTAATGAAATCTAGAAGGGCCTAAAAGATACAAGGGTAATTGAATAAAATCGAGGAGTTCGCTTGGAAATAATAGACTGGGAACTTGGAGATAAAAAGTCGCGCGTGTCATCACCTTGACTTGACTTATCACAAGGTCATATTTTTAAAACGTGCGTTCACTTTTGCAAACACTGAATTCTAGAATCTTATTCATATTTTATATTATGTAAGCTCATATACATATTTTTTATTTTTATAAGTATTGCAATGCATAATTAAAAATAAAAAGTTAAACTATTCATATAATTTTATTAATTCAAGGTCTTCAAATTGGTGAAATTTTAAAATGTCAAATTTGCTCTATAATATATAATTTAAGATCAAGGCATTGTTCAATTGAAATTCTTCTGTTTTAGTATGGTTCAAATTTCAGACTATTGCATTTTGAATGCAACAATTTGAATTTTCCCATTTTATAGGTTTGAAATTTTGCAATTTGGAATGCCTTATTGAAATTGCTGATTTTTAAGTATTATACGGTATATCACATTTAAAAAATACTTAAAATTGTATATACATAATACTTAAATTGAGCAAAAATTTGTCTGCATTTAATACGTCAATTTTTTTTATTTCAGAATTTATTCATACATTTTCTTAAATTCAGATAAAATTTAATTGAATCCAGATACATTTCTACTTAATTTAAGTTTACTTTTAAATTTAAGGTCAAAGGATTATGTGATGTAAGAATTTTAAGTTTTCTTTTGTACTGTGTAGAATGTGAAATTGAAGAATTTCGAACGCTGCAATTTGAAACCGTAAATTTTTATCAGTTCAATTCAGACATTTTAAGTATTAATCGTTTTCCATTTAAAACTGTTCAATCTCCATTGCTGTAAAATAAAATCATATTTATCATTTAATGCTTTTATTTGAAATTGAAATTTAGACTGTCTAAATTAAAGTTATTAAATTGGACACCACAGTAAAAAAGAATACTTAAAATTGTTTCACCTAAAAATTGGTTTAAATTAAATTCAGTTAAATTTGTCTGCTGGATTTAAGAAAAATTGAACGAAAATTTAGTCTTTATTAGCTGCATTACAGAATTGAGTTATGAATTCAGATTTTACTTAAATTCAGATAAATTGAAATTTCAAATTGTTCAATTTGGAAAGTCTTTGTGTTTATTGCTCTTTCCGAAAATTCCACGGATGAAATACACCGGCTATAATATAAACGGTGTAATCCACCCTGCTTCACAGGAGAAAAAACTTAAAATTGTTACACTAAAATTTTTGGCATTAAATTCAGTAGAATTTCTTTGAATTCAAGGCTCACTTCTGAAATTCAGATAATGAGGACTTAAATTTAAACCATTTTTTTTAAATCCAGAAAAGTGCTGCTAAATTTAAGGCAAACAAATTGTATATCGTATAAGTTCAAGCATTTGTTATTTCTGAATCGTTTGATCAGTTCTAAATTTTTTTTAAATATTCTGAAATTAAAAGATATATTTAAATAAAAAAATCGTCTAATCAAACAAAAAAATTATCCTTCTTGAATGAATGAATAAAGCTTCTTTGATATGGAAGTAATCTATTCAGTGATAATTGAGATCGCCAATTTTGTGACGATTTGTCCGACCTGTCGGAGTCTCTTTATGCAAAATGACCTTGAGACTCACAGGCTCCATCAGAATAGTTATGTACATACTAATTAATACTGATCGATCTGAATTCACTACTAGAGTCAGGTTTTGAGTTCGTCGGACTATAGTTGAATCAATGATATTTTTTGGTTGGCGATCTTGTGAAGATATTCGCGAGCACCTGGCGCCAGTTGTGTTATGTAATTCAGGGTCACCTTTCCAACCCACTCTGTTGACTATCCAGCCATCATTTTCATCTCGAATTGTGCTAATAACGATGGGTTATGGATTGTGTGGTCTCATCTCCTCCATCGTTAACACTCTTGTTCGCCCCTAACCCCACGCCTTTTTCGTCTATCGACACGTGTTATGAGATAAGACTAAACAGGCACGTGCGAATTATATCCAGAACAGCGAACTTTGGGGATTCTATATTCATAGTATCTAAGAATTGAGCAGATTCAGGGAAACGTGTTTCATTATTTATCAATTCACGTGTATTTGAGACGAAATTTATCTCAAGAAAATCGAGGCACCTGACCTTGACTTGTATACAAAAAGGGGTGGAATTGTTTTTTTCAATTTCGCCTCTGAGATTTTTTATTTTTTTCAATTTTATTCTATTCCGATACTGCCTAAAATAGTAGTATTTAGTAAGGAGCGGATCCAGGGAAGGTTTTTTTTGTTGGGGGGAGGGGCACCCCCCTACACTAAAATCACCATTCCCATTTGGATCTTGGAGGGGGGGGGGGCATGAACCCTTCACCCTACACCTGGATCCGCCCCTGAAAAAAAATGAAGTATAGTTAACACAAATGATTATTTACACTTAACTGCAACTTTTAGAATAAAATTTACTTGTCCAGCTTGAAACATTTTGATAATATTTTTGCTTCTTTTCGAACTCTTAATTTACTTCTTCATTGAATCTTATATTTTAATTGAAATCTTTACGACTCCTTTAAAATCTTTTAAATATTTTAATGTATAAGATGCAATGCTGAATTTTTTAAATTCTTTGCTCAAAATAAAAGGATTAAGGTAAAAATATCTATCATGAATTAAATTTTGAGAGGGTATTATGGATGGGATAAAATTCAAAAAATGCATTTTTCACGTAAATGGATGAACCGATTTTCATGAAAAAAAAAATATGTTTTAAAGGTCAGTAAGACTGATGAAAATAAATAATTTCAATGAATACTGTCTAAAAATACGAATAAAACTTTTTTTTATTCTTTCAAATTTTGTTTGAGGTTATGTTTTAGAGATAAACTTCCAATTTTTGTTGAAAAAATATCCTTAAGTTGTCTATAAAACTATTCCAAGTGGGAGGTCGTGGTTTTAAAAAAAAAAATTTTCACCTGTTTTTTTTTAATTTTCTTCCAATATTTCTTTAAAATTGTCTCATTGGTTTTCACCACATATATTTTGATCAATAAAAGCGGAGGAGCCATTTTCGAGAAAAACTACTTTCTTTATTTTTCTTTCCTCCTCTATAAATCCCCAAAAATGATATGGGTATAACATATTTAAATTATTATTTTCAATGACAAAAATTCGTGGAATAAATAACGAAAAGCTCTTAGCAAGATGAGCATATAATAACGTTGCATGGCCCTATCAGACCCAAATTAATCCCATAAATATGTGATATAAAATTTCTTAAAACACTAACCTTGAAATCGCATTACTTTGGAAATTTAAAAAGGGCAAGAAAGAAACAAAATTTCAACCAAATTGTTGAACTGTAAAACCAAAAAGGCAAATTCTCCTAAAAACAGTTGAATCTTCAACCCGAAAATATGAATTTTTATACAAAAAATTAATTTTCAACGAAAAAGTTGAATTTCCTACGAAAATAATAGAATTCTCAACAAAAAAGTTGAATTTTTAAGCTAAATAGTTGAATTTTAAACTAAAAAGTTACATTTTTACACTGAAAATATAAATTTTTAACAAAACAGTTAATTTTTAACCAAATAGTTGAATTTTAAACGAAAGACGATCAATTTTCAAACAAAAAAGGAATAGTTAAATTTGCAGTTGAAATAATTAATTTTCAATCAAATTGTTGCATTTTCTACGAAAATAATAAAATATGAATTTCGAACAAAACGGTTAATTTCCAACAAAACAGTTAATTTTCAACGAAAAAAATTAATTTTTAACCAAATAGTTTAATTTGTAACGAAAAACGGTCAATTTTCAAAAAAAGGAATAGTTGAATTTGCAAAAAAGATGAATTCTCAATGGAAAATTTAACAGTTGAGTTTTCAACTAAAAACGATTAATTTGCAGTTAAAAATGGATTAGAATCAAAAATATAAGAGTAGACCTCTCAATTAAGAGGAACCAGCTCTAAAAAAAAATGTAGTTTTATTTTCTTATGGTGTTCCATTAATTCAGTTATCATGTAAGTGAAAAAACGAGAAAAAGGGGAAGTTTATAGAAAACAGGGAATAAAGAGGAATTATTCAAAAAAGGGTAAAGAGGAGAATGGGAAAAAGAGCGTGAAGTCTATATTTAGATGCTTGTAAAATGATATCACAGCTTTTCATTTTTTCGGGCATTTAAAGAAATTGTTATTCACATTTAACTGAGTGACTGGTTCGATATTATGCAAGGCGTGAAACAAGGATGCGTTATGTCCTCATGGCTATTTATCATATTTATGGATAAGTGTCTAAGAACTGCCCTCTTCGATGAAGAAGGTGTAGATCTCGAAACAGTCAAGGTACGTGGGTTAGCTTTCGCAGATGACAAGATTGTTATGGCAGAGTCAATCCAGGACTTGCAAAGAATGTTGAGCAAACGGAATACAAGCATGAAGAACATGGGCCTAAAAATTAACGTAAATAAAACAAAAATTATGGTGTTTGAATGAAAAACTGAGAAAACAATGTGCAACATTGTAGTAAATGATGAAACATTAGAATAAGTTGACAAGTACGTATATCTGGATAGCCTATTCATTAGCGACGGAAAAATAGATGGGGAGTTAGATAGACGCATAAATAAGGGTAAGCAGGTTATCGGTAGAGCAGGGTCCATGCTCAGAAATAAAAACATATAAAAAAAAGCTGAAATGGCCATATATAATACTATATTCGTACCGACTGTACTATACGGTAGCGAGACATGGACCTGTCAAGAGCAGGACAGGAGTAACATTAACGCGATTGGCATGAAACCTCTACGCACAATATGCGGAAAAACACTGATGGACAAAGTCCGAAACGTGATAATCCTCAAAGAATGTGGTGCAAAAAAGACAATAGTTGACACATGGGAAAGAAATCAGTTAAGATGGTTCGGTCATCTTGAAAGAATGAAAGATGAACGACTGACCAAACAAGTGTATACACGGAAAAAATTTATCCGTGAAGATGTCACGAACTTGTAGCTAGGTCTCGGATACGAGATAAAAAAATGAAACATTAAATCCTTATTTCTATGAGAAATATATGGATAAATTTCGAAGTTTCTTACGAACAGTTCGAATTTCCTACGAACAGTTCCTGAAAATTTCAGACTGAAATAAAAAGAGGAAAAATTTTATTTGTGCGATTTAATTTTATATTAATTTATAAATTCGCAACTCAGAAGATTCGAACCCTCAAGACTGCTGACTCACCAGTTTCTAAACACATAAACCAGGAGTGCGTAAACACGCGCAGCCATCGAGGCCAAACAAAATAGGTATTATAAAACTTCTAGCCACTCATCCGACGAGCTCGAGGCACACATACGAGCGCACACACGCACCGCGCGTGTGTGCGTGGGCCACGTACAGGGAGACTTAGTTTCGAGTTCCTAGATTTGTCAGGCAAGCTCGTGAGTGCTCTGAGAATCTTTTCCCAATCACTCGTAATATTTTTGTAATTATTCACGTAAAAAAAAAGTGATGAACCGTTTTAGAATTTTCACATCGAGTTCGTCAATCTTTCTCAAAGTTCGTAGGTTATTTACGAAAATACATAAATATCCCATGAATTTTTCTCATATCCGAGACCTAGCTACTAGTTCGTGACTTTTTTACGGATAAATTTTTTCCGTGTAAAGGTAAAGTAAATGGCAGAATGCCCAGAGGTAGACCGCCGAAAGAATGGTTAGAATCTGTGAATGAGACATTAATCCGAAGAGACATAAGAAGCCATAGAAACACAAGAGCTTGCATGAAAAAATGCATGGACGTGAAGGAAGCTAGAGTAGTATGCCAGGACAGAAAAGTGTGGCGACAAATAGTTCGTAAACAGAGTGACAATAGTGTGAATGACGCCTGAAACAAAGACCTTGGAAACTAATGGGCATAAGTGGGGAACCACACATAACAATTATGTCAGGCTCTTCACCTGGGGTGAACCGCTAGAGAGATTGATCAGCAACCTGGGTTGGAGCAGTCTTGCGGAATGAACGTGTCATTTAAATAAATAACACGATAATTCCAGATGAATCTAAAATATCTATGCTTAACCCGCCTCACCTTTGTCACAAATAGCCACAAAACCTGTTAAACCCCCAGCCTCTGGCAGTGTGACATAGTTTTTGGTCATCCCCTAGGTACTCTTTACCTTATTTCTGTTAAAATACTAAATTCAGCAGCGTAGTTGCCTGAACTTGTGAAAAAATTTTAAGCCTGATTCATAAACAAATTGAATAGCGGACAATTCGAACGTGCAGCTTAATGTATGAATATTTTAATGATGATATACTGATTATTTAATTTGTTGACTTCACGAATAGGAAGTCTATGTATTACTCCTCAACACAGCGATTATTCCTCATTTCAGTCCACGTGTTTGGTGATGACCGCTTGTGCAATTGGAAGTCAGATTTGCCACAAAGACGTCAGTATCGTCATCGAGTAATGTCAGCCGACGTCCTTGTCCTTGCCCGAAGACTTTGCCTTGACGGCAGATCGATGCAGCTTGTACAAATGTATAGACATTTGTATATAACAAGTGCAATGGAACTGCTATATTGTTTGTAAAAACAACCAATTACAAATTAAAATTATATCCTCAGGTTGCAACAACATAAAAAAAGTCTTACTTTTGTTTCATTTTAAATTAAGCTTATTTTTTGCCTTAAAACAAGTTCCCCATGTATAGAAACAAGATCCTCTTTCTTAAAACAAAAGTTTTTTTTATTAACCTTTCAAACCGAAATTATCCGCACTTTTTTTAAATATTACATTAGCATACCAACTAAATTAAAATCTTAAAAAGGGGACAATGAAACATTTTCCCCGCTTTTAAAATATTCTTGAAATCTACTTTCAACCAAATTATTTCGTCTTGAATTAAAAAATAACATTTCCACATATGTAGGAAGTTTAACGAAGATCAATAGACGCATTTTTTGTCCGTCGACTTTTTTCGGTTGTTTTCAAGGCTGAAATAAGAGCACTGTCAGTGTTCACTGTTCATATGCAGAGAATATGAACCGGATGGGCGAGTCTCGTTGTTTGACGATTTTGTAATAGGAAGTTTCAGCTCAATACAAGTATAGAAATTCATGGCCCATGCTTCAATTAAGAACGATTACCATTTGGTTTATCCTTCTCTCTACTTTTTCGCCTTTACTGCCATGTCTACTTGCTTCTTTCTAATTTCTTTTTTTTCTCTTATATTTATACAGGATGGGCTCGGGACATAATGTGGCGGTCAGTCGTCCCTGACTTAAATTATGTTTCCCTTTACATATGTATGTAACTATATTCAGGGAG
This sequence comes from Andricus curvator, assembly GCA_932195095.1. Lineage (NCBI taxonomy): Eukaryota > Metazoa > Arthropoda > Insecta > Hymenoptera > Cynipidae > Andricus > Andricus curvator. Next base: position 379,955 of record CAKNYM010052737.1, on the reverse strand, counting down.
CCACACTCTCGCCTTCAAGGTCCCTTTTGGGCCTTTTAAGTCCCATTCAAAATCTCTTTGTTTAGTCACTTCCTTTTTATTTAGTCATGAATTCATCGTTTATCAATTTCTTTATTAGCAGACTATTCTTTCTTTTACTATCTACAGAAATCATACTCAGAATATTAATTGTATTTATGAGTGAAAAATAAGTACCAATGGAGACTTTTAAAGTACCTAAAGGAATTGGTTTTGAGCCTACAACTCTACAATATTACATTTAGCAAATAATTCTTATATTTGCAAATCTATATCAGTATGAGTGCGTATAGAGCATTTGCTCGTCACATACATTTCTTACGTGAGTCAAGGACAAGTTTTACTTGAGAGTCGATTGCGTTCATGGATAGATTATATGTTCAGCCGTTCACTATCAACCGCGATAACAGGCGGATTTCACCTATTTTCGAATCAGTCGATATAATAAATCTAAATAGTTATCTCAAGATTGGTCAATTTCCATTAGTTTACGGAAATTCAAATCATGAGGTTCAGATGATCATCGTCTCACCTAATATTTTAGTCTTTATTCTTCAGTTAAGAGTATGAAATTCTTTGCAATTAAAAAAAAAAAAGAATCTAACGATCAAATTTAGACAACACACTCCTACTATCTGTCCAAAAAATTCAGATACCTCAATTTTTGTACAGATTATAGCGAAAATCTCAGCAGAAAACATTCCAAAAATATGGGACAAAGTACATGTTGCAGATGAAGGTTTCCCCTATACCTGTACTGATACAGAGTTTTCAAATTTCCAGTCGATTAGTAATTATTTCTTGACAAGTGAAAGGTTAAATAGTACCATTATCTTATACAATCATTTTAGAATACTAATTTTGAATAGCTGCTACTCCCTGAAAATACATTACAAAAAATCTGGAAAAATACATATATATGAATTTCTTTGATCCTTTCTGTGCACCATGGTGAAATTTAGATCAATTTTTTTTTAGACAAAAAATATAGATAACAGCTGAGTTGTTAACCAAATAGTTAAATTTTTAACCAAAAAAGATGAATTTTCAATTAAAAATGATTACTTTTCTACCAGAAGATGAATTTTTAATCCAAAAGGATGAATTTTCTATCTGAAAAGACGAATGTTGAACAAAACAGTGCAATTTTCGAAACAAAAAGGATACTTTTTAGCAAACTAGTTGAATTTTCAAGAAAATAATAAAATATTCCAGCAAATAGTCCAATTTTTACCCAAAAAAAATGCATTCTGAACCTAGTACAATATAGAAAAGAATACTTTTTAAGAAAATAATTCAATTGCCAACCAATTAGTAGAATTTTTAACAAAAAGAGATTAATTCTGAACCATAAATATAACAGTAGACTTTTTAAATAAAAAGAATGAACTTTCAACAACAAAAAAATGAATTTTCAATTAAAAAAGATCACTTATCAACCAAACAGTCGAATTTTTATCCAAAAGAGATGAATTCTGAAATAAAAATATAATACTAGACTAGAATTTTCAATCCAAAAGGACCAATTTTCTATCCAAAAAAGACGAATGTTCAACAAAGCAATTGAATTTTCGACCAAAAGAGATCAAAGTAGACTTTTCAATTAAAATGTATTAACTTTCTCATTAGGATCTAATAATTCAGTTATCATTCAAGCGAAAAAATGCAGTGGAAAACAGCAAAACAAAAAATTCAAATTCAAAAATGGGGAAAAGAGGGAAAATGGGGGAAGAGTGTGAAATCTGCGATTTAATAAACCGCATGGAAAACTCTGTGGAAGGAAGCGACTGATGTAATTTCAGAATATAAATTGTGATGTCCTACAAGAAAGGGACCCATTTTGACGATCGTAGTTTAGGTCTTAGGAGATATTCGCATTTTTGTGACCCAGGACCTAAAATACAGATTTTCGATTTTCGATAAGAATTCAAACTTCAATCTGGAATCAATCTCTGCTTCAATTTGGGCAATTTATTTGCGAAATATTTAGAGTATCCCTAAATTATAACTTTATTATGTATTTGAACGACCCATCAACACATGCTTGAAATTCTTGAATGCATAGTATAAAAGATATACAAATGTTTGAAAACCCCTTAACTTTAAAATCTTAAATATAAAATGATCTTCGATATTTTAACGGAGATGGTTGGTGACAGTGAGCACAATTCCAAACAGATTTTTTTCGAAGAGTGTGATGATATTTATTGCAGAGGTAAAAACAAATCTGAAAAATTCCCAGTTTTCAGAAAAATGCACTGCTGTTTCCTGGTATTCAAAATTCCAATCTAATTCCCAGTTTTCCCGGGTCTCCCGGTCAGTGGCAACACTGGCCACCCCGGACATAGCAAACTAAATTTTTTCTCAACTCTACATACCAAAAAAGCTTTAATTTGAGTCGCCACCGAAGAAAATCGGACTAAAAGAAAAGCTTCCAGCATAGAGATATAAACAAACAATTTTTCTTCATTAATCTTTTATTTAACCACTGATATAAAAAAAAATGAAACTATAACATTGCAAATTTTATTTTTTTTATCTCAATGCTACATGCCAACAGATTCAGTTTGAACCATCCCCGAAGAAAATCAGACTAAAAGAAAAGCTTGAAGCACAGGGGTCTAAATATTTGTATTGATTTATGCAAGAAAAAAACTTGGAAATTATTACCCAAGTTTTTTTGGGAAGCGAGGCGGATTTGTTAAGGTCTCATTTTTTGCCTGTATTAGATGCCGATGCGATGTTATAAGCTTTTGGAGAACATCGTGCGCACATTGGAAAACAAATCAGAAATAGAATTTAATGGGTCGATCATACATTATTTTCTTTGCCAAACGGCTTCCGCGACTATATAACAATGACTGGTGAAGTCACGTGTCGTGACAACGAAAATAAATTGAATCCAGCTAACCCAAATGGAACGCATAATAATGGGTCTCCTCCAGTTTTTGTCTTTCCCGTTTTCGTCGACACTGATATTGATAAAATTGCCACGCTTAAATTTAAATCCTTAGCAACGCATCCATGACTTTCTAGCACAGTCAGGAAAGTAATACTCTAATGACAACACATTAGTAATACTCTAATTTTATACCATTTAAGTACGCCATTTTACCATTTATGTATTTCTCAATCCAGAGACCTGCTTACAAATTGTTAAAAAATCAGTTGTTTATAAAAAAGTCTTAAATTCTCACATTTTTAATTTTCAGTAGATGGCACGACCTCCATACTAAGCTGTGCTTTGAAGAATAGTCCCTGGTCATTTTGAATCAAGGTGTAGTCGAACGGTTAAAAAAAAACTTTGCTTTCTGTGTTTTAACGAAATATTTTTATATTGATTAGAAGATTTGACCGTATTGAAAAACCTCGAATTTTATTTGTATTTAAACAAAATTAAGAATTAAAATTTTATTCGAACTGAAATGTTATGCCTGGGATGAGAGTTTAAATGTTTGAGATAAAATGGGTCAATTTTGGCAAGAAGAGATTCAATAGAGATCTTGTGGCTCTCGATTATTTTGAGGAATAAAAATCACGTTGATAAACTTAAATAAAATGTAATAACTACCGTTTTTTTATAGTATTATAAATCTCCTATAATTATTAATTATTGTTCAAAGCTCGAGATTTTATTTATATTTTAAGTGCTTCTACACTATGTACTAAAATCACGAATATAATTATTGCTGTTTAGATATGCATCAGTCAGGTATAAGGTTGTTCTTATATAGATCGAATACAAAATTAATTTAAATAATTGAATATCCATTGCACTTATTCATTTCTTTAAAATAATTAATATTTCATATCAAATGTTAATCCGCCAATCTATTTAGCATGTAAAAAAAATTTATTTCAGTTCTTCGATAATGAAAAACCAAATTCAGAAAAAGTTGTTTTGTGAAATTACAAACAGATTTTTAAAAAAACATTAATTTGCGACATGAAGGTAAAAAAATTATTTTTTTGATTATCAAGGTTCCTGACAAGGTTTGTAGTGCTTTCGTTAAAAAATGTAAAAACATTGAATATTTTCGAAATTTACCACTTTCCATATTAAATTTACTATCATATTATGAACCTTTTTCTGAATTTTAACCCATTTAAAATAAATGACAAATTTCAAGAGAATATAAAGGAACCCCTAGATAATATCCAATTGCCATAAAACTTGGTAGGTATCATATTTCACATATAGCCTTATCAAATACTCAATATTTTTAAAACAAATGTTTACCTCACTTAATATAGATTTTTATTATTATTATACCATTAAGCGAAATCCTTTGCAGGCTAAGCGTAACTCGTCCAATTTAGCCTCGTTATATTCTACCGGGCATCCAGGAATTTATAAGTAAGGGATGTGTAAGAGAAGGAGTAAATTTTAGTCAGAACTAAAATTCCCGTGTTTTTTATGCAAACAACACGTTCGTTCCGCAACATCGCTCCAACGCGGATCACTGATCAATCTCTCTAGCAGTCACCCCAGGCAGAGAGCTTCACAAAAACATCCCACGTCACAGTTCACATAAAAATACACAAACTGACTAATAATATCATAGTTAGATCCATACTCTTTACTCAAAACACAACCACTAAGCAAACCTCAATTGCCTCAAATATCTAAGAAAAAAATTCGAATTTTATTTGTATTTTTTTAAAATGAATTAAAATTGCATTCAAAATGAAATTTCACGTCTGGGATGAGAGTTTACATGTTTGAGATAAAATGGGTCAATTTTGGCAAGAAGAAATTTATTGACCTTGGCATGTTGAGATCGCATGGCTCTCGAAGTAAAAGTGTTGGGCATGAAGTATATTTGCAAAAGCGACTTGGAAAAATTTCACCGACGACCCCAGGCTATCGAGAAGTCGACTTGACTATTCACTTTCCATTTGGCCAAGAGGACCGTCATCGAAACCGGGTCATAGGAGATGGCAGAGAAAGTGAGAGTATCCTCCGTGATCTGAAAAGATCCAGGATCGTGTAGCAGTGGCGTAACTAGATACGTGTGGGCCCCCGCAACATTTTTAGGAGCCCTATTTGAAAATATAAAAGAGCAGTACATTTAATACAGAGTATTGCCCTATTTTAAGAAAAACGTCGAGTAACAAATTTCTTAGAAGTTAGCACAAATTTTCATTAAATTTAAAATTAAAAGCTTAAATATAGACTTTTGCTGCTCGGTTACGCAGCATCGAACGTGAATCACGTGTCTCATTTCGCAGTATCGCGCGCCATCAGGATTGTCCGCCACGAGGTGGCACCACTCATCGGGTCATTTTGCCCCAAAATTAATTAAATCCGAGGGAACATAAAATTGTAATTGCAATCTCTCACAATCAAAAACTTTTAGCGATTTTTTTTCAATTTTTAAATTGTCCACATTTTCACAATTCTGTTTTAATAATTTTTAATAGTAAATGTGAAATAAAAATTACTCAGTGAAAACAAGGATTACATAACAGTTTTTTTGGTTTTCAGTTGACGGAAGTCAATTTTATTACTTCTCAAATGAAATGAGGGCGGTTTTTAATTTTCCTCAAAACACATGTATAAGTCGGAATTTTCAAATTTCCGAATGTTCACAATTTAAAAAAAGGTGTAATTTTGAAGACTTGCTCGGTTGGAAAGTAGTATTGGGTATATGGGTGAATTGGTGTAGAGTATATAGGTATATGTTAGATAGGTATATAGGTGTAAAGTAGATAGGTATATAGGTGTTAGGTATATATGTTTTAGATTGATCTGGAATTCTCGTGTCATTTATTCAAATGACACGTTTATTCCGCAACACTGCTCCGACCCAGGTTGCTGATCAATCTCTCTAGCGATCACCCCAAGTGAAGAGCAACGCATCCAATTAAATTTTTTGTTAATTAAGGCCCATGTAGGGGGCAATGTCACCTAGAAAAGTCACCTAAAAAAATCAATTGGAATTCTAGCGCAACGAATCGGGGGGGGGGCATTTTTTCCAACAGACATAGGAGTTTATTTCGGAATTTTTGAGTCATTATTTTACATTAAATGTATTTTTCCTTCTTTTAGTATTTTTATAAAAATATATTTTTCAATATGATACATTTGTTATGGTTTTTAATAATTTATTACAATCATTCGTTGCGCTGGCATTTCGAATTGATTTTTTCATGTGAGTTTTCGAGGTTACATTACCCCCTACATGAGTCTTAAAAAAGTCTCAATTTGAAATTCTTTAATTCGCATGGCCTAAAAATTGAAAATCACTATTTGATAGTTCAATATTCTAGGCCTTCCAGGCAAGAGGAATTTAATAATACAAGGTTTGCTATAAGATCCTAATTTTGAAATTCTCTGACTTTCTCTGGCTTTCCCGGACCAATTTTTCATTTTCCCTGCCCGTTCTTAGTGACAACAGTAATAAAGAATGTTATAAGGGATCATCCACAAATTACGCAAGACTAACGTAAAATACATCAATTTTCAACCAAATGTGGGTGTTCGCATAAAAAAGGCCCTTATGGCCGGTATGGAGTTACGTATACTCGTATAGGGACATAAAGCCGAATAAATTTCTGGCATTTTAGATCCAAAACTAACCCTTTTATCGTTTTTCGAGAAAAACGCATCTAAACTTGGCGACTTTCATAAGCACACGTGTTATAACTTTTCTTCGAACATGAAATACACCTACTTCCGGTTACTTTCTGGATATGAGTATAGTCCCAATAGATTCAGAATATAGATCCCAGTATAATCCCCACACTCAAACCCAATAATAATAATTTTGATCTCTACTTAGAAAAACGTGAATATCTCCTAAATAAATCACCCATAAATAGTTGAGTTTTCAACTGAAAAAGATCCATTTTGAACCAAAAATGGAAAAATTACATTTTCGGTTAAAACAATTAATTTTCAGCCAAGAAAAATGATATTTTCAACAAAATAGGTAAATTTTTAACCAAAGTGATGAATCTTCGATTTTTAAAAATGAATTCTCAATGGAAAGTGTAATAGTTGATATTTCCACCAAGAAATATTTTAATTTTCAATGAAAAACAGTTAAATTAAACTAAAAAATACGATTTTTCAGCAAATTAGTTGAATCCTCGAACAAGACAGACTAATTTTCAAAAAGATGAAAGACTGAAAGATTTTTCAGTCAATAAGAAAACAAATTTTATCCAAAATATTGAATTTTGAAATCCCAATTCCAAAAAGATGAATTTTTAACAAAAAACTTGAATTGTTAACCCAAAAATATGGATTTTCTACCAAAGCAATTGATTTTTAAGCAAACAGTGAAATTTTCAACCCATAAGATAAATTTTCTAACAAAAAGGATTAAACTTTTATCAAAAAAGATCAATTTTCCACAAAAAATGGAATAGGCCAATTTTCAGTCAAAAAAATGAATTTTCAATTAAAGATGAATTTTTAACCAAATAGTTGAATTTTCAACCCAAACGATTAATTTTCTACCAAAAGAGATGAATTTTCAACAAAATAGATAAATTTTAAACTAAACAAGATAAATTTCCAACACAAAATAGAATAGGTACATTTTCAGTAAGAAAAATAAATTTTCAAACAAAAAAAAAGTAATTTCAACAAAATAGTTACATTTTCTGCCAAAGAAATGAATTTTTAAGCAGAAAGATGAAGCTTCAATTAAAAAAAAAAAATTGATAAATTTTCTGCAAAAAATTAATTTGCAATGAAAACGCACTAATTTTCAACCAAGACGATTAATTTTCTACCAAAAAATACCTTTTTAACAAAATACATGAATATTAAGAATTAAAACAAATATTTGAATTTTTAGAAGTATTTTTAACCTAATAGTTCAATTTTCTGTGAAATACAGGGATTTTCTACTAAAGAAGTTAAACTTTCAACTAAACATGGAATAGTAAAATTTTAAGTTAAAAAATTAATTTTCAACAACGACAAATAATTCAAGAACATAGTTAATCTTTGAACAAAAAAAGGTTTTTCAAATAAAATGATGAATCAGCAACAAAAAAAAGATGAATTTTTAACAAAATGGTCCCACTCTTAACTAAGTCGTTGAATTTTCAACAAACAAATATGGATTAAGAACGAAAAATGTAATCCATAGTTTATATTTCAATAAAAAAAAATTAGTTTTAAACCAAAATAGTTGAATTCAATCAAAAAGACGAATTTTCAACAAAATAGTTGAATCCTCAACCAAAACAGATTAATTTTCAACCAAACAGTTGTGATTTTTAATTAAAAAAACATGCAATTTCTACCAAAATTTTTGAATTTTTATGCCAACAAGACGAATTTTCAACAAAATAGTTGAATTGTCAACGAAAAAGAATGTCCTTTTAACAAAATTTTTCAACAAAATAATAAAATTAACTTTAACTTCATTTTATAGGCTCTCATGAAATTAAAAAATTCTGAAGTCTTGGAGGAAGTCTTAGAATTCAAAATTGTGCAATAATTTGCACTTGAAAGGGGTTGCATAAAACAATATTCATTTTATGATAAATATATATACAAAGTAAACTTTATTATTTTAAGAGAAAATCTATTTAAAAATTTGATTAAATTATATTTATAAAAAAGTGTGGGTAATAATCTGTCATAACTGAGCATGAAGTCGTAATAATAAATCTGCGCTCGTATAATCTCGTCGCGTTTCTAAACGCAACTATATTCTTTAGTGGTGGGAGTGACATCGAAAGTGCAATACTCTCTCTCCTGTTTGCGAAATCTAATCTCTCTCAATGACATCGGTGTGAAAATAAATAAGTTAACACAATTATAACTATTATACTTGTCACTGTGAAACGTTAAATGCAAATCTGAATTTAAATATTTTAAGCTTAAATTAAATAAATTTGCTTGCAATGATAAATGCTGAGTATAAATTTATTGATATTCCAAATCTATTTCTTAATTCAATGTTATACTTAATTTCCAGTTATAAGAATATAATCTCCAATGATTTAGAAAGTTTTAAATTGCTGTATAGTGTATGATTTGAAATAACAAAAATTAACCTATATCTACTTAAATCTTCAAAAATATGAAACAATCTGGTACAAAATGAGATTTATCTTACTTGGGGAAAATTGACTATAAATCAAAGCGAGTATATAATTTGCTTAACATGTATTCTCGGGGACTACCAGCTTTCAATTTGTGCTCCACTCAACCCTATCGGAGTATAGAGGAGAGAGTTTCCTGACTTCCACATTTGTTGTGGGTGGTGGCCCATTTACCTACTTTGCAGAAACCTTCCTCATTATTAATCAGAAACGAAGAATATATTTCATACAATATTAAGAATCAATCTATTGATTTTAATCAGAATCAACATTTTTTTTTGTAGAAGGGAATATAAATATATACTCACAAAGAAGCTCTAAAACTTTGAAAGCACCTGTTAAAACTTATTTCATCTTCCACAGTTTCAATGTTAAAACACAATTATGCCTTCACTTTATGAAACTGAATGCTAAAATTAAAATTGTTATTCAGAAAGTTCCCAGTTTAAAGTTGTTCTCGAAATTTTTTAGTTTTTTATTATATGCAGGAAAATTAAATTATAGCAGGGTGCCTACTATTGTTTGCCCACCGAATTCCTGGTTATTTCCTAGTACTAAATATCAAATCTGCTCTTCCTAGAAACACAAATAAAATGCATTTAACATAAGTTTTTCATATGTGTAGTTTTATGTAGTGTATCTTATTATATTTAACGCACTTACTAGTATTACAGAATCTTCCGTAAAACTAACATGTCAAGTATAGCACTAGGACTAGTATTACGGAATTCTCCGTAACGATAGCCCTGAACGAGCTGGAAAAGGGGCGTTAGTCCATCGGTTAGTCTTACGGAAAATTCCGTAACGGTAGACAGTTCGTATATTCAAACAAAATAATATTTTTGAAATTTATGGCGTCGAGTAAAATGAATACAATTAGATTGCAATTGCTTCCGACATTCTGACATTTTTTACACATAATATGGAAAATATAGTACAATTTAGATGTCTTCATTATCTGCGCATATTTTATTAACATGATAGTTGCTATTTTTTACAAAGATATCTTCCCAGTGGGCACGAAATTTAAGAACGTAATTGGAACGTTCTAAAAACGTTCCTTGGACGTACAAGTCAAAAGACGTTATTTGAACGTTTTAAAAACTGTCCTAAGTCAGACCAAATAATGTTCTGAAAACGTTTTATGTTCCAAATACGTCCTTAAAACGTCTCTCGAACATTGTATGTTTAAGGAACGTTATGCGGACTGACTTGGACGTTTTTGAGCCGTTCTAATAACGTTCTTTAACGTTTGTGCCCACATGGGTTTGGTTAATTAATTTTTAGTGTTCAAATTGTTAAATAATTCTTAGATATAATTTGTAATGTGTTCGGTATTAGCGATGAGTAATTACAAACAACTATTTTTAATCTTTTATTATGACAATTTAATCATAATTGCATGGGTTTTTATCATACTTATTGAAAATTCACTTAGTATTAAAATAAATAATTTGTATAATTTTATGATGAGGGAGATTTGTAGTGACCTCAATTTTTAAATATACTTTTTCACATATTTCGATATAATTCGACCAAGCAGGAGCTCGAAAATATAATTTTTTTAAATGTCCGTCCGCGTGTGTGTGTGTATGTAAATTTTTTCTGTTCACCATATCTCGAAAAGAAAAAGAGCTATGATCATCAAATTTGGACGATTTCCCGCCCATCCATTTTATAACGCTAATAAATCCCCTTAACTGGAGAGTAAGTATTTCAAAGTCTGCAGGATCGTTTTCTGTTGACGTCATTGACACGTATCTAGGTTTGTATACAAATTGTTTTTCGGTAATAGTCGAGCAATATTATATGCAGTTATCAGATAATTTAAATTGATTTTTTGTCAAATTACAACCTAGCCTACAAAAGACCAGAGGCAGAGAGCATCGTGGACGAAGACGCATCGTGGAAGAAGAAACACTGTTCAGAATTCGAAGATATGAAAATCAGTCAGCAAGAGCATTTTGGATCAAGTTTTCCAGTGATTTAATGTGTTAAAGTTTCTGTGCCATTGATAATAATCATGAGTGACAAGGCGAAAGGAAAAAAGGAGAAAAAGGCAATATAAATCTTTCTAGTTTCGGCTCATTTTCCCGTACTTTTCATTCTTTCATCAATAAGCAAGAGTGAATTATTTCAAAACAATGCATAATTAACTTTATCCTGCTTTAAAATAGTCAAAAAAAATGAAGAAAGAATCCATGGAATAGTATTTCGAAAGTGATAAAAATTCGATATCGATAAATGATTTTGTAGGTTATATTATAATTGTTACTTATCTCTCGGCGTTCGAAAGATATCCGTTCTTATCGCTAATCTCATACATTATTTCTAAATCATCCAAAAATATCATTGAAAAGTAAAATTTAATGTAATACCAATGAAAGATCGAAGATATTTTTCCCTCCTTTTTCTCTATGGCCTAATCTAGACCATCACGTGGTAAAAGCGTTACACGTCTGGCTAGCGTCTGATTAGCTCGTCTAGTCTGGACGAGCTGATCAGCGGCTGGTTAGCACCGTCCAATCTAGTTCGTTATACTTCTGGTCAGCGGCGCTATTAGACCGTCTGTCCAGCGCCTGAAGAGACACAAAACGGTCTGGCCAGCACCCCGAAATTTTTCCACGCGGGTTGTAGCTCCGATTAACATCCAGGTCAGATAGGATTTTGAACTAGATTGGCATTTAGAAGTGGGTTTTTTTAGTTTAGAGATTTCAAAACAAAATTTTATCTTCTTCATATGAGAAAAACTTTTTTGATATTCAAAATACAACAATACTATATATGTAGTATATTTGTTCGCGTCCTCGAGATGCATCGAGCGACCTATTGATGAACCTTGTATGAACCGCCAGTACCGATTTATAAAGTAAAAAAAATGGTTTATTCTATTTATATGAGAAAAACTTTTTTGATATTCAAAATACAACAATA
>CAKNYM010052737.1:312938-367831 GCA_932195095.1 Andricus curvator | reverse complement strand
CCTTAAAACTAACATCCTTCCACACCTTATATCTAACGCCGCTCGCTCTTATCGCATTGCCTTCCTCGCTTCGCCTCGCCTCGCTCGCATGTCCCTACTTTCTTGCTTGCCTCGCATTACCAAACTCTGCCTCCGCGACTAATACCTAATACTTATCTACTATTTACAATATTTACAATTACTTATATTTACTTCCTCCTCTATTTACAATCTTTCCTTCTCCATTCCTCTTCCTCCTTCCTTCTCTTCTTCTCCATCTTACCCAATACTCCCTTCACCCATGCTACTGCCCTTTTGTCCCCCCTTTCATGCAGCAATACCTCCATGCTTATCCCACTCCTTTCCACCTCCACGCACTCCTCCAACCAGTGCTCCACTCTTGCCTCCCCCTTCCCACATAGTTCACACATCCTCTTTTCCCTAGCGAGCCAGAACCTATTGAAACCCTCCATGCAACCACATCTCATCCTCGCTATAAGCTCCTGACTTCCTTTCTCTCCTTTCTCACACAAATATTGCGCTCTCGCCTTTGGCATAATCCACACATAGTTCCCATTAAACCTTGTCTCTCTTATTCTCTCTTCCCCTGCTGTCTTCTCTCTCTCCATGCTGTTTTTCTTAACCAACTCATATACCTTCCTTCCTTCCTCATGCATCCTTCTCAATTCATCCATATGCAGTCCATTCGTTCTAAAATACCTTTCTCTTTCAACCTCCATCTTCCCTCCCCCTCTCCTGTTCTCCTTCTCCCACCAACACTCCCTAACCAGCTTACTTCCCCCCTCTTCCAAAAATTTCTCCTCATATTTACACGCTCGACTCCCCGCTAGAATCCCTACACTCGTTCTCCCCGTCTCCCTCCTGACAATATAATTAGGCGTGTTCCTTGCCAACCCCAGTGTCCACTTTACATACCTCTCCTGTATCCTATTTACCTCTTCGCTTTCCTTCCACCCCCACACCTCTACTCCATACAATAGCACACTCATCACTAGTGAGTCAAACAATTTCATTCTCCTTCCAAAATCATCTGCGAATAACTTCTTTCCCAACCCCCACACCTGCCTCATCACCACATTTGCCCTCCTCACTCTCTCTTTTATGTGACCATCCACTCCGCCATTCCTCCGAAACAAGAAGCCCAGGTACACAAACTCTTTCACCGCCTGCACCGCCTTTCCCTTCCACTTCCACTCCCCTTCCTTATCCCTTCCACCTCCTTTTCTGAAAACCATAACCTTGGACTTTTCCGCATTCAGTTCTAACCTGTTCTTATCCAGGTATCTTCTCAACCTCTTCATCATTTCCTTTAAGGCCTCCTCGCTTTTTGCCAACAACACTATGTCATCTGCATACGCTAGCGACCAAATTCTAACCCCTCCTATCCTGACTCCTCCTACCACTCCGGCCTCCAGCTTACTTTCCATATCCGCAATTAAAATCGCAAAAAGCGTCGGGCTAAGCGGACACCCTTGTCTTAACCCCCTATCCATCCAGAATCCCTCCGAAATCCCCTGTCCTCCTCTTACCTTATCTTTGGTTTCTTCATATATCTCCCTTACCCTCTCGATCAGGCCTCTCTCCACTCCCCTCTCCTGCATCGCCTCCCACAACCTCCCCCTATCCACCGACGGAAACGCGCCTTTTAGATCCACAAAAAACGCGTACACTCTCGATCCCTTCTTCGCTAATTCTCTATCCACCACGTGCTGCAGAACGTAGATATTGTCGATAGTACTCCTACCTGCCCTAAAGCCCGCCTGCGTCTCTGGCAATATTCGACTAATTGTAGAACCTTTTATGACCTACCAGTACCGATTTATGAAGTTTAAAAAAATGTGTGTATTCTGTTTATATGAGAAAAACTTTGTTCATATTAGGAATACTACAGTACTGTATCTGACGTGTTTTGCTCGCGTCTTCGAGACACGTCAAATGACCTATTGACAAACCTTTCATAACTTCTTATGATCTAACAATGCCAATTTATAAATTAAAAAATATATTGTTCATATTGTTGATATGAAGAAAACTTTTTCAATATTGGGAATACGACAGTATACTGCTGTATTCCCAATATTATAATGTACACGAAGAAAAATGGATGTTTAAATGTAGTTGTTCAAAGGGTAAGATTGTACCTCCTAACATGCACATATTCATGCCGAACATCTACTATCTTTTTGAGATGTTAGGCGTAAAAATATTTTTATGTGAAACTGAATCACATTCAGATGTTAAAATAGTCCGAACGCATGCGCAGCGCGCATTGGAATTTCACGACTATATTTTCGATATTACATCTATATATGGAATATTACAATTTTGGAACATTTCCAGAGGATCAAAATTAGCTGTACTTTATTAAAATCGGATAACGACTTTTGTCTATCAATACGACGGAACAAGGTTCTTAAGTTTTTGAAAGATTTGAGTTTAAGTAACCGAAAACAGCTTACTTACCCGGTTTTTATTATTTATTTTTAAGATTTTGAATGACAAATATTCAACATAACCTCAACCTGACTGAATGTATCATCTGATCGATATTTCATACTTTTTATCTGTTTTTCGTTTATGTATTATTATAATTAATTCCTTTAATGATCAATAATAAGTAAACTCATCAATTATTTACAGCCATTATTTGACATAATCATCATGTCATATTTTGGATATTTCAGTTGAACATTTTGGATGTTACAGAGTAACATCTCACTTTTTAATATCTACAGGTGCTAACTTTGAACATCTAGATTTGTGCCCTATAGTTAAACATAAAATATGTCAACCATTATATAATTATTAATTAATTATTATCCATAACTAATTGAATTTTTTTACAAAAATGATGAATTTCCAACTAAAAGCATTATTTTTCTACCAAAAAGATAAATTATATTAACAAAATAGATGAATTTTCAACCAAAAAAGGAGAATGAGAAAAAAAATAATTCTTAACAAATTACAGTTGAATTCAACCATAAGAGACATATTTTCAACAAATTATTTGAATCCTTAACCAAACAAATTAACTTTCAACCAAGTAGTTGCATTTTTAAAGGTCCCGTGAAATTTCTACCACGAGAAGAATTTAAAAATATCTTTTAAACTGACTCGAACTATTCGTTATTTCGAAATTTTTTAAAATTTCCTTTAAAATTTAATTTTTTTAAATAGAAAATAATTTATAATTTTTTCAGAAATTTTGAAAAAAAATTTTGTTTTCTTGAAACCTTTGAAAATTTGTAAAATGCTTTGTCATTTTTTTCGAAATCTTCAAAGACTTACAATTTTGTTATTTTTTTAAAATGTTTTCAAACTTTAAATTATTTTTTAATCATTTCCAAATTTTTAAATCTTCTAAATATCTTTTCAAATGGTTCTTATTTTTCTTAAAATTTTGCCTTAAAATCTTATGTATTTTTTTGGACAATTTTGGGAACCTTTTAAATTATTTTGAAATATTCTCCTAGTAGTAATTTTTCAAAATAAAAAATCATTAATAATTTTCCCAGAAATTAAAAGAAATTTTTTTCCGGTTATTAGACATCCTATATAAAATACAATTTGAAATATTTTAGTTTATATTGATTTGCAATTTTAAATTTTATTTGAAAAAATGGGAAATAGGTCTTGTAGACAGAAGATAATTCATGTGTCAATCTAGGTTTCAATATAATTCAGTATCAGTATAATTCATTATCAGCATAACTTAGTAATAAGAATATTTCTAGTTTGTATGCAATTAGCATATAGAGCTGAGAGGCTGATTTAAACACTTACTACCTGTTACTGAATAAAACTGTCGAGGTTAAATATGACTGAAGGTTGATCTGTTTTCAATTAAGTTACGCCACTGATTGTGAGATTCATCGACCTGATACGAACGAAGCTAGTCAGTTTCAATATCATTTAATGGGTATGTTTTGAAAGTTACGGTGACTTGCAAGGAAGCATAAAACTAGCTAATTACAAATGTGATTATCTAGCGATGCAAAATTGCATGAAGTAAAAGTCTTGCAGTTTGAAGAACTATTTATGCAATTTCAGGCTGAAGAAAGTATTCAGTATTCAATTAATTAAACTCAAATCAATGTGTCTTTCTTAAATTATTTTATAATTCCAGAAGGTTATAAAATCTCAAATTGAATGTTTTAAAATTAAATGTTAATCCATTAATGGTTAAAATACATAT
This sequence comes from Andricus curvator, assembly GCA_932195095.1. Taxonomy (NCBI): domain Eukaryota; kingdom Metazoa; phylum Arthropoda; class Insecta; order Hymenoptera; family Cynipidae; genus Andricus; species Andricus curvator. The sequence goes on along the minus strand of CAKNYM010052737.1, from coordinate 363,633 downwards.
TTACGTGTTTTATTAGTAGTTAAATTCTCCGGTTTCACTACAACACGTTCTACTAATTTACTGTAATTCAAATTCAATCTAGTAAATGTCTCAATTAGTTAGTATTAGAAAATTACAGATAAAAGTCTAAGAAAAATGTGCAATTACACCACTTATATTTCAGGTTGTAATATTATTTACTTTTGTTAACTGCGAGAAGTAAGAAAACAACAACGGCGCATTTAATGTTTTAATTAAATAATTAATGTTTAAGAGTAAAAACAAGTGGTCAAAGATCAGAGAATGAATTAATGATCTCAGATTTAGATTTGTATAAGTGAAAATTGAACTATTTTAAATTTACGATTTAAAAAAACAAAAAGAAACGTATTTTTTCAAAATTTTTAACCTTCAAATTCTGGAGACCGTGTTATAAACATACATAAACGTACGGACTGTACGAACGTTTAGACCCGGCCTAAAAAAACAATTCCAATTTTGAAGCGTTTACAATTAAAAATTTGTTAATCAAAATGAAAAATTCTAAATTAAAGAACTTTCAAGTGTATTTAAGTATCAATTGAATCTATTCAACCTGAATGCGGTATAAATAAATCAATTTCAAATGTTAAGCACTCAATGTGGAGAACTATGTATTATCTAACTTTACCAATTGAATTATTGGCAATATGAAATAATGTAAATAAAATATTGAGCAAGTACATGTCAGGAATATCAGAATCTGCAAAGATACATTTTAGGTGCAACGGATTTTTGAAAGTTTTCAAAATTATGGGAGTTACGCCATATTGAATTTTCGGGTTGGATTTTTTTTGAATTATCGACATTTCTGGAACCGATAATTGGTTTTTGATAGAACTCGTATGTATTATAGAGATTGAATTTTACATTTTTTAAATATTAAACTTGAAAAAAAATTTCTTTTAATTTTGCTCGAAAAATTTAAAAAAGTTTGGATTTCAATTTCCTGTGAAATACCTACTTTTTAATTTGTTTTGGTGATGGATTAAAATATTCTTTATGAAATCACCTTTCATTTTAAAAAAATTCATGGATACTCTTCTGGTTCCCGAGATATCGTCATTTCAATGCCTTGGATATAAATACTTAGAGCTACGTGGAAATAAAAAAATTGTTGACTTGTAATGATAATCGCTCTAAACAAATTCTATTAATAAACAGTCAACAATATGGATGTTCATTTATAAGCGATATTTCGGCATACTTGATCATAAAAATATGTCAATAAATATTATTCGTTAATTTTATAAACAAAGTGGATAAAGAATTGCCAATTATGTACATTTAAAGTCAACAAGAAATCATTTTTTCTCTCAATTATGCTTAAGTGAAATTGACAGTGATATCAGTGTCCTGATGTTATGCCTGTAAATTTCTATAGTGATCATTAGTTTACATATTTTGTTTCTAAATTTAATAAATAATATCAAATAATATATTTTCAACACTAAACTTTACAATATAATTTAACGACAATTAAGAGACACAATCTTTTTTTACTTTAAATCTCCACACAGCGAATTTGTTTATATAATTTTTCTATAAAATTAACAAATGATATCCGGAGTCATATTTTTATGATGAAGTAACATTTTGTCGGTAAATTAAATAACAATTATCATTACAATTCAACCATTTTTTTTTAATCTACGCACCCCTAAGTATTAAATCCAAGCCACGCTGAGCATGGTAAAAAAATGTCCAAGAAGATAAAACAAAAGTTGGACACTGACAGCGCACGGTTTCACTGAATTTATATATTCGGAAACCAGAACAGTCTCCATGAATTTTTTTCTATAAACACTCCCTTTTCAATTAGTAAATTCATTCAAGGTGACCACTTAAACTTTTTCTAAAAATTTCTGACTATTTCCCGGTTTTCAAGGTCCAAAATTAAATTTGTCCCGATTGATTTTTAAACGTTTATAATAATTATTATTCAATTCTAATTGCTTTATTCTATAAAATTTGAAAATATTTTTTTTTGAAATAGGAAAATAATAGGAACATTTATTATTTTTAATAACATAAATTTAGGTCCATATTTCTAAGATTTTAAGTCGAAATACATATTGCATTTTTAACAAAATAGTGGAATTTTCAATCAAAAAAGATGAATTTTTAACCCAAACAGACGAATTTTCAACAAAAGAGTTGAGTTTTCAAGCTGAAAAGTCAAATTTTTTTAGAAACCATTTGACTTTTCAACCCAAAGCGATGAATTTACAACGAAAAAAGGGAAATTTTCAACTACGAAAGATGAATTTTTGACCCAACAGATGACTTTTCAGAATATAGTTTAATTTTTAACCAAATATTTAAATTAAAAAATGAATAGTAGACTTTTAATTTCAAAAGAATTAACTTTCAACCATAAGAGATGATTTTTCAACCAAAAATTATTACTTTTCTACCAAAACATAAATTTTCAATCCAAAAGGACGATTGTAAAATAATAGAATTTTTATCCAAAAGAGATGAATTCTGAACCATAAATATGATAGTAGACTTCTCAATTAAAAAGAATTAACTTTTAACCATAAAATATGAATTCTCAAATAAAAAAAGAGAAAGAAAAAGGCAAATGTTCAACAAAACAGTTGAATTTTCAATTAAAAAAGATAACTTTTTAACAAAATAGTTCATTCAACCAAAAATAGTTGGCTTTTTTATTGAGTTATATTAATTCAGTTCACATTCAATCGAAAAAACGAGCAAAAGGGGACGTTTCTTTAAAACAGCGAAAAAATAGGAACTCTTTAGAAGGGGAGGGGAATCGTGGAAAGAGTGTGAAGTCTGTGATTAAATAACCCGCAGTGCAAATTCTGCGCAAGGAAGCAACTAATGTTATTTCATAATGAATGTACATGTAAATTGTAACGAAGGATTTTGGATTTTCGATAAAAATTGATACTTCAATCTGTCCTCTGTTAATGTATTTTATAACATTATACTTTTACATCCCCGAAATGACCGGAAGTGGGTGAATTTTATATTTGAAGACAAATGATTAAACACGTGAGCTTATGTCACTCTACAACTTCAAATCAGTTTTTCTCGAAAAGCTGTTTTTCAATTTTTTACTGAAACATTGAGAGTAATCACTATGTTAAATATCTAAAAAAGAAGTTTTTGTTCTCAAATATTACAAATTAACTTTAAACTCTTCAATATAAAAAGAACTTCGAAAGTTTAACTGAGATGGTTGGTAACACTGAACACAATGCCAAACACATTTTTGTTCGAAGACCGAGGCGATATTTATTTCAAAAGAAAAAACAAATCTAAAAAATTCCTGGCTTTTTCCCGGTGCGTTCAAAATTCTAGGGTAGTTCTCAGTATTTCCGGTCCGTGGCGAACTGGCTACCCTGTCATTAAATTAAATAAAGAGACGTATCTAAAAGTAGATTTTGGTGTGAATCTATAACAACTATAATTTGAAATTCATACCGAAACTATCGATTCCGGGCCTTGAGACACGACCCTCGAAGGCGTCAATGTTCGGATGAGAAGATAAAGGAATAATGTGTGTCTTCCAGAGAGGCGCATCATTAACCGGTAATATTTTAAGGTCATGGCCTACTTAACAACGTTCTATAAAATACTCGTTGGCCCTGACACAGTATAGGTTTTCGGGACCTTATCTTCCTCTGCATTTATAAAAACTGCTTTGTCCCTTACGAAGGGCACGTCCTTTCTTTCTTGAAATCAAATACTACAATATTTTACAGCTTATAAATTTACCATTGAAAACTTTCAATTCTAGCCCTTGGCATTTTAATCCCATGTTAATCTTGGATGACATGGCTGTGCGATCTTTGGCTAGACAGTTGGATTCTCTATAATGACCTAGATCAGTGAAAGTGGCGTGAAGAAAGTACTCTCAGAATCACTTTACTTTTTCTCTGTCGCCATTCACTTTCTGCTAACGAAAAAGATTCATTTGCAAGTCGCTTTTTCTTGTCGCTATAGTTATTTTCGCATTAAGTTTCTTCAGATGGAAAGTGATATCTATTTCAATTACTTGTGATACCAAAGTTTATATTTTATCTTTTTTCCCCCGCTAACTTTGTTCCGTTCGATTAGACCTTTGTTCCCTTTCAAAATTATAATCTTAAGAAATATCTTTTTCGAATTTCGTAACTTGAATTCGCCAAAGTCCCCTTGATTTCTAAGGAATTTAGAAATTTTCCATGATTTTTTTTCTGGTATTGAATAAGTTAATTACTAAAACTAAAAATGTAAATAAGGAACCGTCTATAAACTACGTATATTGCATTTCTAACAAAATATTTGAAATTTCACTCAAAAAAGGTTTTCTACCAAAAGACACGAATTTTTAACCCAAAAAGACAAATTTTCAACGACAAAATAATTTCTTACCAAAAAGTTGCATTAATAATAACAAAATAGTTTAACTTTCAAGCTAAATAATTTTTAGCCAAGAAGTAGTTGAATTTTTAACAAAATAATTTAACTTTTAATACAATAGTTAACCTTATAACCAAATAGTTGAATTTTCAACATACAAAGATGAATTTTCAACCAGATAGATGAATTGTTAACAAAGAAGATTAATTTTCTACTCGAAAATACGATTTTTCAATAAAAGTATTCGATTTTCAAGCTAAAAGATGTAATGTTTTAGAAAAGAGTTGCATTTTAAACCGGTAATGATGAATTTTCTACAAGAATGTTCATTTCTCTTGAAAATAAATTTTTAACCAAAAATGGAATCTTCAGCAAAAAAGTTCAATCCTGAATCAAAAAGATGAATTTTCATCAAAATAGTTAAATCTTCAACCACAAAAATGAGTTTTCAACAAAATACATAAATTTTTTACCCAATAGTTTAATTTTTACTTTTAAAGAATACATTTTCACCAAAAATGGAATACATAGATACATTTCCAGGGTAAAAAAAATTAACTTGAAATAAAAAAAAAAATTTAATCAAAGTAGTTAAATTTCTACAAAAAACATGAATTTTCAACAAAAAAGGTAATTTTAACCAAAACGAATAATTTTCTTCCAAAGAAGATAAATTGAAGAGCCGGATCGAATCATCATCCGAGCGCCCGAGATCGCGTAAAAGTATTGTCCAAATTACGAATTTTGCTTTTTACCGATTTCGACAATATTTTACGTTGTCTCGCGCGCTCGAGTGGTTATTCGATCCGACTCTTCAATTTTCAACAAAATACATGCATTTTGAACCAAATAGTTGATTTTTTCACTGAAAGAGATCAATTTTTAACCAGAAATGTAAATGTTAAATTTTCAGTTACAATAATTAATTTTCAACCAAAAATTAAACGTATTTACAACAAAATAGTTCATTTGTCAACCAAAGAGATGAATCTTCAACAAAACAATAAAAATTTAACAAGATATAGTTGCATTTACACCAAAATAATTAAATATTCAACAAAACTCGTAAAAAATTTCAACCAAACGAGATGAATTTCAAATAAAAAATATAATAGTAGACTTTTCAACCAAGAAAATGAACTTTGAATCAAAAATAGTAGAATTTTTTTATTGGGTCCTATTAATTGAGAAAAAGCGGAAGTTTCTTGATAAAATGGGAAAAAAGAATTCTTGAAAAAGGAGAAAAGAGGGGAATAGTGGAAAGAGTGTGAAGTCTGAAATATGAAAGTGATTTTTAATTTTAGGTCAAAAGAGTATTCTTGTTTAGCATTACAACTAGATAAGCAATCTTATTATGACTTCCTCTCTAAATTTAGAGTATAATCTTTTACGAGAAAAACGACACTTGATGATATTTCCTAAGCTGATAATAGCACAAATTACTCTAAAGGGCCATATCTCCTCATTTTCATCATAAGTGATACGAATGAACCAGCCTCGACCTGCAAACATATTTCTTAACCTTGTAAATGGCCCTAATAATAAGTAGGCTAAATGCTGAATACGTGAGAGACACTTGTGTTATTTGAAAGCACATCAGGGCATTGGTCTCGGGAACTGGCTAGACGTCGCCTACGTATAAAATTATCAAGGGAACCGATTAGCAACCTAGGTCGCGAATAGATCGATCTGCGAGGACGTCGTATGACCCTGCAGAAGACTCGGGGGCGACCATGTTTCCGGTTTTCGAGGTTGTCCAACCAGCCCAAGCGTGGCCCTCGCGTGCCTTCCATTCAACAAGGCTGAGGCAGCTTTTCAGCCCGACATTTACTACTTTATGCATTTACGATTATTGACGTTACTTTAGTGATTTGATTGCTGGCTATTACCATCACCGATGTTTGTCAAGCCTCCGATTTTATTACCCGAGTCCCATTGTTGTACTCCACTTCTTGCTGGTCATTTCATGACCTGCCCGCGTGTCAAAATTTAACTTTCAACTCTCTATGTAACGGAAACGTCCAATATTCTATTGTGAAAGAGTTTATTATTTATGGAACTTGTAGCTTTAATCCTAGATATACCTGGTAAGATTTTTAAATTTTTTAAATAATAAAATATTTAAAAGAATTTTAAAATATGATTTGTCGTTGATGAAAGTGAATGTATACATGAAGAATTTAAAATTAATTGACCTTTGTTCCTGGAATACATATAAGGGGCCGTCCATAAAGTACGTTACGAATTTTTTTTTCTTTTTTTTTGGGGGGGCCCCCCCCCCCCAAAACTATAGTCGGTCCCAGCTGGGCGCGGGGGGGCAGTGGAAATTACGTTTCTGGTGACAAATTTTAACAATGTCTGCGAAAAAGAATCACTTTCATATTTCAGACTTCAGATATTTGTGTTTTGGGTAGAAAATTAATATTTTTTGTTGAAAATTGATCTAAAGACAAAACTATGGTCGTCTACGAGGGGTTACGGCGGGGGTCAAAAATAGCCCAAAATTGTTAACACATAGTTCATGGACGGCCCGTAAAGTATTTTTTTTTCTTCTCCTGTTTTTTTTTATTCTTTTGATTATATATACTCCTTCATACCCTTCATTTCCATTTTGGATCATTCCGAACCTTTTTCCCCCTGAGATATGGCACATTATCCATGTCAGTTTCACACTGAAAAACTAGAATAAAATTTTGTTGGATAAAATTTTGAAAGGCAAGAATGAGTAAACTTACCGATGGCGTACACACCTTTAAGAATAAAAATCGCTGCTCTTGTTATATTATTTCAAATATGGCTGACAATGGCCATTTTTTACTTTTAGGTTGGGATATCTCGAAATCCTGACGTACAGGAAAAATTTAGACAACGAATTCACTTTTAGGTCATGAAAATCTTTCGAAGTCACCTAGTGCAGTCTTTGGGTACAAGAAAAAGTTAATTTTTGTCGCCCTGTGTAATTGATGTATTATTCATGTGTCATTTCTGTAGGGTTACGTGTAAGACTTGTATAATTATAATAGCAGATTGTCAACGGTATCGAATGACAAAATTGACAATAAAATATTAGACTCCATCCACTATGTTGTTCCGAAGAGAGAATAAAAAATACCAAGAGAATCATATGTCCTCGTATCGAACTTCCGACATTTCAATGTTTGCCAAGGTTCGATGTTTATTATACAAGATTAGAATGTAATAATATAATTTCAGGGACATTTCTTAAAGACCCTCTTTTTGAAAAATTATATTTTATTCTAACTCTTAATTCGATTTTTGAGAGACTTCATTAAAGCAAAACAAACTTCAACGCAGATCTGCAATTAAGAACCAATTTCTTTAAAAAGTGATTATTTCTACAGAATTTAACTATAAATTTCGGCGCTCTTCAATTTTTATAGCTGTAAAAAGACAAAGGTGTCCCTTTGCATCAAACCAGACGGGTTCAGAAGTTCAACAGAGGAGAGAGTTCTTTGTTTTACGAGCTGGCCCAGAAACCCAGTTTTTTTTTAATTTCATCTCTTTTTCATTTCCACCAACGCTGATGACCTACTACGTGTGAGCAATAAGTATCCCGTCTGGGGAAAGTTATTCAGTGGGAAAAGTGAAAGCGGTTTCCGGGGTAATCGTCGATTCTGTGTCAGAAAATCATATTCAAAAAGAGAACTAATATCAATGGGACTAGTTACAGGAACGTTTTCGCAAATTTACTTTTTATGCATTTAGGAATTAAAAATGACATTTTTAAATTTTAATCATAGTAGGTTACAATTTCTATTTACTCAAGTATTATGTTTGAAAACTTTAATCTTAAGAGCGCTACATTTCAAAAACGTTTATGTTTGATAGCCCAAAAATTGATCACTTCAAGTCACAGTCATTTTTCACTATTCCCTTGAATCATAGACCGAATCCATTTCAAATCAGGCAGGGTTATACACTTGAAATAGTAGAATCTCTCCGGGACGAAATATGTTGTTTTTCAGAGTAAATTAGGCGATACGTATTTTTCCGATTTGGAAACAAAATTTTTTCCAAGAAGTTATGCGTATTTGAATTTTGTGCTTTGTTTTTCAAAAAAACCCTAATTGTGCTGGAAAACCCCACTTTTTTATTCTTCCAAATATTTTTGAAAAGTTTCTACTAATATAAGAAAGGCATCTTGTCAGCATCATGCTGGCTAAACCATTTTTGAGGCCAGGAGAATTGTTTTTTTTTCCTGCAAATGTAATTTTTGAATTTTTCTCATAATCTATGAAAGATATCGCAAAAGAACAAAAGACATTTTTCATAGAACTTTTTTAGACGTGTAAACTTTTATCTTAACATTTTTTCGCACCTGCCATTGTTTCCAAGAAAAAGGAGAAAATTCGATTGTAAGAAAACAGAATTCTCCTTACTACAAAAGTGATTTAGCAAGCATCAAGCTTACAAGTTATCTTCATTATCAAAGTACAAGTTCACAAAAAATTGGTAAAAAATTTAAAGGTAATAATAAATATCTTAATTAGGTCAGAACTTATATAGGTCAAACCCTAATAAAAATTAGGGTTTTTTGAAAAACAAAGCAAAAAATTCAAGTACGCGTAACTTCTTGGAAAAAATTTTGTTTGCAAATCGGAAAAATTCGTATCGCCCAATGTCCTCTGAAAAACAATATATTTTGTCCCGGAGAGATTCTGCAATTTCAAGTGTATAACCCTTCCTGATTTGAAATGGATTCGGTCCATACAGATTTTTTCTTGTTCATCAAATTTTATTTATCCGAAGTAATCGTTTTAACATCGAAATTTGGGTTTTTAGAAATTATAAATCAAAAAGTACGCAAAATGTCTTGTCACGCACCCGGCACCAGTCCCAAACTACAAATTTTAAATGAAAAATTTCTAAATAATATTAAAACCATTTTTTAAATATTTTTGATTCACAGAATCACTTATTATTGAGGTAAAAAAGCTAAAAATTAAGAGTAGAGTTCAATATTTCAGAGTTGAGGCTTTTAAAAATTAGTTCAAAGTCAGTTCAACATGTTTTTTGTTCAGTCACGCTGCATTGCTATTTTAGGATAAAACTTAAAAATAATTACTTAACCTGTTTATAATGCGGGCTGAAATTGTTAATTTCATACTTGAGAAGATTTTAGTATGGTTAAAAATGAATTCATGAACGTTGATTCCAAATAACAGTAAATGATTATCACTGTTTTTTGCGTAATAGTTTTTAGAAAATCTCCGGTAAGGCTATATATTAATTTGTCATACTATAAAATGAAAGGATATTTTAAAATGCTAAAGTCAAAATCCATCGTGAAAATAGTAATTTTTCCCATATTTTTAAATATCTTTATCTGTTTTGCATATATTTTTAAAAGATTTTTTAAATTTGTTGTTTTCTCATAGTCCCATGTCATGTCACGCGACCTTTAGCAAGGTTTCAAATTCAGATCCGTCTCAAATACATTCCTTGAGCTCTTAGTTGCATATGTTCATACTCTCTTAGATTACCCTTAATTTAAACAAATAGTTTAAGAGGTTTGGAAATTTTTTGTTTTCGAAAATCTCTTGGTCTAAAAGTACCCTTATAAAGATGCTCTAAAATTATGAAGGCTTTAAAATTTACGAATTTTTAGAATTATAATACTTTTAAATTTAGAGCTATTAAATTTTAGTTTTTGAGAGAAACTTTCCAAATGTTATACATTTCAAAATAGCTAGACCCCCAATAAAAAGACATGTATTTTTATTTTCGCCTTTTAAAATTAAAAAATTCTAATTTTAAAGGATACAAATTAGGAATAGAAGTTTAGAATCTTTAGAAATGTGATTATTTTGAAGGCTTTGAAACATTCAATTTGTTGTTCCTTATTAAATTAATGAACAATTCTTTTATGATGGAAAATAATCAATCACTCCTTTATAATTCACATAAAGTGAAGATCTCCAAACATCATAACACGAAACAAGACAAGACGTTTTTCCAGCAATTTAAAGGCCTCGACTTGAAATTGAAAGAGAATCGAGAAGAGAATCAATATAGGGCGGCTGGTCTTCGACCAGCGAAAGGAAACGGGAAAGTGGAACACGGCCAATGGCCCGGTGACCTCGTGACACACATTTCCTGCTCGTCGCTAACGAAAGTGAAAAGATCCGATCTTCACGTTTACAGCCGCAGCCGGGCGAAAATTTATGGTTGCCGGTACCAGACATCTTTGATGGATAATAAAATTACGATGGGTCTCGTGAGGCCCAAACGCAAAAGCATAACTGCCAACTGCCAAAGCGAGGTGTATTTTCAAAATCGTTTTATGATCTCCATTGAAATCGGTATTTTGAGTCTTGCGCAACAGATCGTTTTTCAACATTGACTTTTTCTCAGAGGCTTGTCGTTTTCAAAGAAAGAAAAATCATTTTGTTTGGGCTTCGCGACCTCGAAAGAATCATGCTCATGAACGTGACCGGGTCTTTTGTCGCAACAGGTTAAATATCGTTTGTTAAATCTAAGTTTGACCATCGTAAATCAGCTTGATCCTCAGAAGTAATAAATACCATGGACACAGACGGTGAATAACCGTTAGAGGCAATGATATCCCTCTAAAAGACTTTACTACTTGTTTGGGGAAGAAAAAAATGAACTCAATATAGAGCAAGAGATAATAAAATCGTTTTCTTCCTCTGTAAAGTGCACACCGCACAGTAAAACAAATTGGGAATTTGGGATTGCAATATAATTAAATGTTGGGATAAAGGAATCCGAACGACTTACAATAAATTAAAATCGATTAATTTGAATCTTTTATAATACAACAATTTTACTAAGGGCCGTGCCTAAATTATGTGAAGTCTTTTGGGTGACACGTATATTGTCTTAACTATTAATTTAATTAAATAATTTGTTTTGCACACATTAGTGTGTTAAATTAACGATTATCCACTGTAGGATAATTAAATACTGTAGGATGTTCTCCCATATTTGGTTAAATATTCGTCTTTTTTGTTAAAAATGCAACTGTTTGGTTGAAAATTAATCTTTTTAGGTAGAAAATTCAACTCCTTGGTTGAAAATTAAACTACTTTCCTAAAAATGCACCTTTTTCTATTGAAGATTCACAATATTAGTTGAAAATTAATCTCCCTTATTGAAAATTCGTTTTTTTCTAGGTTTTTTGGTTAAAAATTAATTTTTTAAACCGAAAATTGAACTATTTGGTTGATATTTCAACTATTTCATAGAAAATTCAACTGTTTTTTTTAGAAAATTCGTTTTTTTTATTGAAAATTAATTTTTTTTAATGAAAATTTTACTATTCCATTTTCGGTTAAAAATTGAGCATGTTTCGTTTAAAAATTACACTTTCTGCATGAAATATGATGGCATTCATTAAAAATTCGCCTTCTTTGGTAGAAAATTAATTTTCTTGGTTGAAAATTCATCTTTTTGGAAAAAATTATGTATTTTGTTGAAAAGTCGTCTTTTTGTTAGAAAATTAATCTTCTTGGTTAAAAATTCATATTTTTCGTTGAAAATTCAATTATTTGGATGAAAATTCAACTGTTTTGTAGAAAGCTCGCCCTTTTAGCTTGAAAATTCAAAATTTTGAATGAGCAAAGATCTGGATCACGCGAAATTGCTCCGAAAATAATCAACAAAAATAATTAGGTTTCAATATTTTTAATTTTAATATTGTTGATATTAATAAATGAATGGAACATTAGAAAAATGCTCTTTGACATGGTTTTTTCTTCTTTTCAAGTGAGGCCCCTCGACCTCGTTGCAAATTGGGAGTAATATATTATTCAACATTCATTTTTTACGGGATTCAGTCGAGTTTCCATGCATTTTTCGCGAAAAATAGTATGTGCAATACGCGTGGGGACAGGGACTTTGGACTCATGGAATATCCCTGTTTCTCCTCTTGTATCACAATATAGGTACCATTATTGGCCCAACGAAATATTTTGTTTAATTTTTGTTTTGTCGACGGAATGTTTAATTTTTAAAAACACTTTTCACGATTAAAACCAAAACTATGCACCTTATCAAAAAATGATTCCAAGTAAATTTGCAGATTTTTTTGAGATGAGAAATTTTGCTTTTTGATATTTTTTTGTATCTCGCATAGTTTGGCCAGAAAATTAAATATTTAATTTTGTAAATAGCATTTTCGATTAATAAAACCATAACCGTTAGTCAACAAATTTTGGTTACGCGAACTCGTTCTTTTTTTATGTCTCAAAAAATTGTTTCGAAGATCAATCCAATCTGATCATTCTTTCGAAAGTTATCGTGTCTATATGCTACTAAAGACTAAAGACTGCAGACCCCTTTGTAAAAAAAATTTTATTGACTCTGCCTATCTCAAAGCGTGGAGATTTGATGGAAACCGACGAAGTCAAATTTTACAGAATGAGAATGGAAAATTTTTAAATCTTAAATATTTAATATTACAATCATTCAACTTAAAACATAGCACCTCTGAAACATTAAAACGAATAAAACCTAAACATTTTACTCGCTATTTTATGATTGGAAGCATACAATGCGAGATACAATATTAAAGATCTTGGATACATATGTAATGAGAATATGCTGATTTTCCGTGAATCTTTTTTTCTCACGATTTCAATCAGTGAAAATCCACTGAGAATCAATGAAAAGTCTCTGAAATGCTTAGTTACAGACACTTAAACGTCAGAAAATTTCAATAACTTTTCACGGATTGGCAGTGGGGTTTCACTGACTGAAATCGTGAAAACAAAGTCACTGAGAATAAGTGAAATTCCTCTGATACAAGTTTAGAGAGTAAAAATCTTAAAATTCAAGTTAAACATTGAATAATTCAATGTAAGATGTTGAGTAGTGGATTCTAATAGTAGGCAAACGTTGTATTTGTTCAACAGTAATTAGCCCTCTAAATTTTTGTTCGATCGGATAATATCTTCTGTTCTATGTATGGATTTGAAAATGCAAATTTAAAAAAAAAATTTAATTTGCCTATAAGACAACAAATTATTTTGAATTTTTTGTCTGTACACTTTTTGGTAGAGAGTAATAATATAAAATTAATAAATAAAAAACAAAATTTGTGTTCGATTTATATTATTTACTTTTCCTAATTGGAAAATTTAATAATCCTAATATGAATTGGTCCTTTTTGAGCAATTTTTAGATCTTGTACACCACAATGATAGCGGATGATAGAGAACGAGTGGCATGTTCTCATGATTCAATAAGTTGAACAAATTTCAAGCAGGAAATGTTTAAGTCTAAAAAGAAGTGAAGGTAACACTGTTTTTGTACATTTTAAGAAAAATCCAACTTGAGCACATTTTTTTAAATTTCTAATTCTTTATTATTATTCACCCCCCGAAAATGTACCTGAAAAAAATTCAACATTATTTTTTGACCCACAGGAAATTTGCTTAAATTTTTCAAAATTTGAACTTTAGATTCCATACACAGAGCAGAAGATATTATCCGATCGAACTAAAATTTGGAGCTCACTCTACTATACAGATGTTTTATTTAGGGTTAGAGAAGAATTTAAAAAGCTATAATGATTTTAATTATTTATAATTACAATCTACAAGTTTCAGGTTCAAAACGCTTGCAAAATGTTTACAAGTAATTTCAAATAATTACAAAAATTGTAGAATTTAGATATTCTTGGCAAAGAAAAACTTGCAAAAAAGTTAATCCTGTTCCCAGTTAGTTAGTTATTTAAAAAATAATATCTTGAAGTCCAAAGAGCGACATTTTTTGAAAAACAAATTCCTGCAAAAGGACAAGTGCACAGTGGGGTTCCCCTGACCTTGAAAAGGGGGAATGCTCCCGTGAAATCGCAAAAGCCGAAGTACGAGCACCCACGAAACAAAACCGCAGAGGTCTGGTGAGCATTGGTGCGCTTTATGACTTTCCTTTGAAACTTTGCCCTTGGCAGCTTATGACTTTCATAAACATCACCGGAAGGACTTGTTGACTTTCACTGCTTCCAGACTAGAAATTACCCGTATCGAATCGCACAGAAATCACTAAATGAGGAATGAGCTTCGCTTAATATCCTTACCTTTAAAGAACTCGCCAAGGCTAATGACAAATCAGAAGAAGAAAAAAAGAAAATCTAAAAAAAAAGATGAAAAACGAATTTATTTAAAAATTATAATTAGAAATTTAGAATTATTGAAGTTAAGTTTGTTGAGGGCAGGACAACGAAAGGGCACAAACGCTATTTTGACGATTTTTCAGGAAGGAAAATAAACGTTCCCAAAAACTGAATTTTCCACTTAAAAACAAAAAACAACTTGCTTCCGAGTTACGTCAGTGATGAATTTGAGGCGTCAAAAAAGTGTTTTGAAAAATCTTACTAGGTAAAATAAAAATCCAAATTTCGATTAAAGAAAAACACAACAATTTTATTTCTATAGATATTGCGTTGCTGAATCGATACAAAAAAAGTTTAATATGGAAAATGTCATGTTCAGAGAAAACGAAGAAAGGAAAATAGATTTGTAGCTGTTGAATTACAAACAAAAGTTCGAAAATGATGCTAAAACTGTAAAAAAAATTGAAACAGTACTTCGTAAAATTAATTCTGAACTTGAAAAATAATAGTTATAGATTTTTCAATTAAAAAAAAAAAAGTTTTCAAAGAAGAAATGTTGGATTTTCTTATCGGGTTCTATTAAATCAGTTCGCATTTCACAAATCGTCACAAAACATGTAACCCCCCCCCCCAGGACAGGGTGACGTAGTTTTTGAACGACCACTATGTTGAATCTAGTATTGGCACTACATACTCATGTCCCGAAAGAAACCGGAAGTAGGTATATTTCCTGTCCGAAGAAAAAGTATAACAGGTGAGCTTATGAAACCCGACAACTTTAGATGCCGTTTTCTTGAAGAGGTTTTTTGAATTTTCAACCTCAAAAATTCCCCGGCGACTTTTTTTTCAACCTGAGTCCTAAATAAAGGTTTCGTTTTGGGCTTAAAATACTGAAAATTTATTCGGCTATATAAACCTATACGGCACTTCATACCGACCATAAGGGCCTTTTCAAGCAGACTCTCACGTCATTCGTTGTAGCACAATTTAGCTAATCTTTCCTACAATATTTTAGTCTAAAAAAAAAATACAAATAAAAAGTTTGTGTTGTACGACTATAGACTATGGAGCTTATTATATAGGTACGTGAGAAATAGATTTCAATTAGATTTATACATTGTACACACTGCTAAAGCATGTGTAAATTCAACGGTCATGCGTTAATGACCCTTCGCAGCTGCACCCACGCCACGCTTTTGTGCCGTCTTAATACCCTTGACTTCGTTTCACTTTTTTATACGAGGTCAGGTATAATTCAGTTATTATATAAATATAAGGTCTTTCATAGATCACGCGAGTAAAATAAGCATGCTATTCTCATTGAGAAAAAAGTAGACTACCTAGCTGCTTGGGGGCCGTGCATAAATTACGTAAAGTCTATGGGAGGGGGGGGATAGGGTCATCTATTCGGATAAATGGCCGGCATTTTAAGTCCACGAGATACTCTTCAGGTTTAAAAACGAGTCGCCGGGGCATTTTTGAAGTTGGAACTTCATATAACTGGTTTTCGAGAAAAACGCATCTAAAGTTGGCGACTGCCATAAGCTCACATGTTATACTTTTTCTTTGAACAGTATAATTCCAAGTATCATCTCCCACATAACCCCGAAAGCAATCATTTTGCCCCCCCCCCCCCCTCCCCACTTAGAAAAACGGGAATTTCTCCTAAACTAGAACCCGCCATAAGGGCCCTTTTCACGCGGGCGTCCACATATCATCAATAAATCAATTATTTTCACTATGAACAAGATGTCAAAAGATTTCAAGTGACTTCAAAAGATTTTAAAGATTTCCAGTGATTTGAAAGGATTTAAAAAAATTTCAAGGAATTTTACGGTATTTCAAAGGGCTACAAAGTATATCAAAGAATACAAAATGTTTACGGAATTTAACGAGATTTCCAAATCTTTTTACTGATTTTATGAGATTTTAAGGGATTCCAAAAGATTCCAGGGCATTAACAAAGCTATAGTTAGGCTATTTTTCTAACGATTCGAAGGGATTACGAGAGTGTTCACTGATATCAAACGATTTTAAAAGATTTAAAGATTTTGAAGCAATTACCTAAAATATTTGCAAAGATTTCAAAGGAGTTTAACCGATATTAAGAGATTTAAAGCGGTTTCAATCATTTCATGGAATAAATAAAACCTCAAGAAATCAAAAGAGATCATGAAGTGAAAATTTCTTCGATCGTTTTTTTATATTCAAAAATATGAAAACTTTGTTTTCTCTCATATTTTTGAATTTCATGGAATGTCACAGATTTTAAGAGATTTCAAAAGATTCAAAAGTATATCCACGGATTTTAGAGGATCATAAGGCATTTGGAAGATTTCAAGCAAATACAGAGATTTCAAAAGATTTCACGGAATCTCAACTAATTTAAAGGGATTTGCAAGGATATTAACCTTTTTAAAGGAATTTCACGAGATTATGTACGGTATCCATTAAATTCAAAGAATTTTAACAAAATTTCCACATAATTTCAAACATTTTAAGGGATTTACAAAATTAAAAAAAAATCATAGGATTTCAAAGGATTGCACAAATTTCCAGGGACTCCACGAGATTTCATTAAAGTTGATATAATGGTTAACTCCTCGACTCTATATCTCTATATTTATTGGTCGTATGTAATATGAAATATTACTCTATATTAATAAAGTGTAATCTCGATATAACGCGCTTCAAGGGACCGACCGAAAGGAGCATTATAAGCGGGAAAACGTTATATGCGGGAAAAGTCACTATGGGACACCGGATCATGGGACCGGGAGAACGGAGCGGTAAATGCGAGAAAGCGTTATATATGCGGGAGCGTTATTATACGTAAAAATTTTCCGAATCCCCAGCCCAATAAAGCCTTACGTAACAAATAGACGCTCCCTTATCATAAATTCACTCACAATCAGTTTCCCGTTTACCCTTACACTCGCTTTGCTACCAGCATATAATATATATTGTTTGTATTGCTTGTAGGAGCCATCCATTGACTCTGTACTCTTTCAGGACTTCCCAAAGTTTACTTCTATTCATTTTGTCAAACACTTTTTCCAGGTCAACAAAGGCACAGAAAACTTTTTTCTTTACTCTCAAACTTTTTTCTGTGATCTGTCATAAGCTAAATATTTGATCAGTACATGATCTTCCCGGCATAAATCCACTTTGGACTTCCCATATATTTTCTTCTGTTATTTTCATTACCCTACGAATAAGTATTTTTCAATATATTTTACTTACGGTACTTAATAAGCTGATACCTCTGTAATTATTGCAGTTGCTTTTATCTCCCTTTCATTTGTATTAAAATTATCACGGAGTCTTCTTTTTTTTTATTCAATGCCTAAAACCTCAAAAATGTAGACACTATATGTACATGTCGTTGTTTGTTGTCATAATGTCGGTACGACAAACCACAGTCTTTAAATAAATTTAATCCTTATTCAAATATACATTTATATCAATCATTTTTTTAAATTAAATTCGAAAGCTTATTTAAAATGTAATCGTATTGGAATACAAAAATTTTCATCTTTTTAAAGTTATTCAAAGTTGAAAGAATCAATAGTTGCAAAGCAACCAAAGTTGTCAAGTTGCATAATATAATTTTTCTATTAGCTGTATATTTATATATGGTTAGCATTTTTCTCCACAAACAAATGAAGACATTTTCAAAAATAGCTCAAAGGCTGAAAAATATGTTTACCCAAATATCCTTGACACGAATTTTTTTAATAGTTACAAGAAGGTAGAAAAGAAGTTTTATGAAAATCAAAGTTGGTAAATAAATTGTCTTCTAAATTATTCGGAATTAAAACTCCACTGAAATGATGAATAAGTAACTTACTAAAACAATACTGAAGCTTATTTCACTTATCCTTTATCTCTAAATAACAGGAACTGTCCTGAAAGGAATACGAACAATTTCCAAGGTCCGAAAGACTAACGGATTGCTAAGAATGAGTGACGGGAAACCGGAGCGCGAAATTTACAGTTTGCTTGCGGATTTTAACCCTGCGGGAAATTTGGACCTCTGGGTCCTGGGACACTTTCCAGTCTTCCGTCAAAGTGTAACGGGTCGAGCCCCTTCGTCAATGTCGACAACTGAATAAACCGTTTTCAATAACCCATTGTGTAACTGGTCGTTACCGACCTTACTTCGACCTTAGTTTCGCTTGACTTTGAGTAAACTCTTTCTGTGCTTGGGTGACTCTTGAATGCGTCAACTTTTGTCATTATGCAACTTACTTTGGCAGAGAAGTGTCGGGCGTCATGGCGATAACGTTTCCTCGTCGCATTAATCTTAAATTTGCATATATGAGGAAACTACAGCTTCCTGCTTCTCTCACTAATCTCAAACGTCGTATAATTATATATTCACGTACGATGCCATTGTTCTCAGAAATAAGTATAGAACAAAAAGCTTCCTTAGTTTCTCATTTCTTCAGGAAAATCCTTCTTAATATGGGACATGAACGTTACTTTTTGTTTAAATAATAAACAAAATCACTTCCAAATTATTAAATCATTTTAATCCTTCTTTAATCTCATATGAATCTTTTTTTTATGAGAACAATATTTCTTTTGAAGATCTATTAAAAATTCGTCTTTTTTCAATCCTTCTTCGCATATTTATTAATTTTACCATTTGGTGAAAAAATAACTGCATAATTTTTTTTTTTAAGATAAACCGCGGTCCAGGGGCCTCTAACCATCTCGAAACAATTCGAACATTTAATTAAAGTTAATTTCCGTAGAAGTAGTACTTGACAAAATAATCCAAAACATCATACCAGAGGTATATTTGTATTAAAACAAAGCGATTTAACTATGTTCTAAAAAATGTCGTTTTGAATTGAAGAATCTTGTTGAGAGCTTATATAACACAAAATAATTTCCAGACGAAAAAAAATGTTTTTCAAAGGATTTTACACGTAAAAAATCAGGTCTCTGGGGGAAAAAATGCTATGATCTTAAGAACTTAAATCATTTATCAGTCATGTTTTATGAAACAAAAAAAAATTATTTTTTATGAAAAAAGTTCAAATCTTACAAAAAATAATTATTTTAACAATAGAGTTTTTGTCATTGAATTTTTTTTTACTGTCGCTTCTCACGAATTTGTTGAAAATGGTTGAATTTTAATAAATTATCGCTTTATTTTGAGAGAAAACTGTTTCTTACAAATTTTTTTTAACGATTTCAGCCATAGAACAATTTATTTTAACTTAAAAACGGTAGTGTTGTAGACAATATTTTTTCCGAAAAAATAGACCGTCAATTCTTAAAAATCAACCGTTTTTCAAAAATTGATAAAAAGCGATAAGAAGAAAAAAATCAATTGCAAAAAACATTGTTAAAATACAATTTTTTGTATGTTTCAAAATGTTTTCATTAAAAATTATGTTTATCATTTTAAATTACATTCCCAGTAATATTATTTTGATTTTAAAAATCGTAGAAAAACTGCTGTTTTCAGACATCTGATTTTGTGGGAAATTTTTGAAAAGTTTTTCAGTATCTAAGCATTCTAAACCAATGTAGATAGATATATTTTACTTTGTTTCTTTTATTCTGACATTTTCATTCTTTTTCGATATCTGCCTGAAAAATTTTTAATTTTAAATTTGATAAAATGGCGGCGGTTTTCGGAAAAACTTTAAATAATTTCTCGCAAAAAGACCACCGTAAATTTTTTTCTGGAATTTTTTCCAAGTTAATATTAATGTTTTGAATATATACACTGATAGTTTATCTTCTTTCCGCGTGTTGGAGAAGAGAAAATTGAATTTCTTTTTATGAAAAATCACACAGAGAAAAAGCTGAGTTCATTATGAGTCAGATATGGACAAAAAATAAAGACGCAGAATTTTTTAGTCAAAAAGGACTTAAATAGAGTTGTTAAAAAAACGAAAATTAAACGAAATAGACCCGTCAACGGCTGAAGTAAGATTTGCAAAAAATAAAGGGGCAGCAAAACTTAGCCTAACTTTTTTCGGTATTAATGACAAAATCGAGACCAGATACAAAAAAAGGTAGAGGAGCAATTTTGTTCCTCTCGCAACGCTTAAAAAAATGTATGCTAACGTTTCTATCTATTTGGCGTTTTTTTTTTCTCTCGAAATTTTCGCTAAAATATGAAAAAAGTCGGCTATAATATTATGTATTTTTCTCGAAATAATACAATTTTTCCTAAAAAAATGTTGTTAACTTGTAGATATACATATCAAAGTTTTTTTTTACAAATTTGTGTTGTTATTTCAGAAAATTAAAAAAGAAGATCTACTAGAATCCAAAAGAAAAATTAGAATATCCATTATACTATATATTACCTATATTACCTATATCATATATCTATTATATTATATATTTAGATGCAGAAACCAGTTACAGTCTACTCGATTTGAAACGAATTTGCCCATTAGTCTTTAGAGTTTAGACTTAATATGACAACTGTTTTTCCAATGTGAAAATCGAATTTGAAAGTTTCTGTAATGAAAATAGTTCCTCTTGTGATATTTTTCTTATTGAATAATAAGTGTTTAAAATTTGTATTCCTTCAGGGATTGTTCAGTGGCCCAGGACCTCTTTTGAAAATTAATAAAACAGAATAAATAGCTGAATAGGTCAATAGGTATACATTCTTTCACCAAACAGAATACGATTATAGGTGGTGCGTGATAAAAACATATTTTTATTTTGGAGACAGCTTTAATTAACCTGTGAGTAACAACTGAAGACCTTATTTTCCGGAAAGGAAGCAGGTCGCACGCAATGAGAAGGCCACGTGGGCCGAAAACACCTTTTTACGAGTACGGCCCCCAATAAATCTCGAAACTATAGCCTGCTATTGCGGCGTTAGCGAAAAATGCCTTGCAATTTCAGGATACTCGCGAATTTTTCGACCTCATCTCATCGCTCACGACTCCAGGAATTCCTTCCGCAAACGCAAAAGCAGAAACCGTAAAGTCATCTCCATAAATCTCTTATGTTCTGTAAAAGGTATCAAAGCGTTACGAAATTTGGGGACGCTGTAAAATTGGAACCGCTCGAATTCATTCCATTTAAGATTTAACGGTTTCATGGTCCATAAATCAGAGGTACAACAAAAGTGCTGTTTTCGCGATCCCTTTGACTTTTGACTTTAGGCGGATCTATATCCTTATTCTTATCTGAGAAGCCTTAAGAGAACCAGATTGTTGCATAAATAGTCCTTATGGGTTTATGATGATTTCTGTGCTGAGGATATGTCAACGTATTCCATTACTTCATTTTATACTCAGGTGTGTGCATTACAATGTCACTGGAACAAGGCCGAAGGCATAAATGTGTCAAGTTCATAGGCTATATAAAGTTTTAATAGGAAACTTGACTTTTTTAATTTATTTTGTATACACGGAAATTATAATGTTCTTTAAATTTTATTTCATATAGTAATGTGTAATTTAATATTTTAATTATAAAAAATGTAAATATTAATTATAATTCCGCGGTAATTATTTTTTATTAGCTCCTTATTTCAGTGGCGTGATATAATTAATTTGAATAAATTCAAAAGAATTTTTTTTAATGGCCAAAATAAAATGTATCTCAATGAAGAAAATTCTAAGGAAGTTATTCGATACAAAAATATTAATTTTCATCCGCAGTGAAAAACTAAAGAAGCGACGTAGAGATTTAAAAGTCTATAAAATTAATAGGCTCTTAGGATTAATGAGATATGAAATGATAATTCATCATTAACAGACTTTACAGAAGCGATTTTCTTGAAATTATTTGCAATCGAACGGACGAACAGCGGTACATAGGTATACACTTTATCTCTCTCCAACATACTCGAGAGTACAATTGAATGCGGAAAAATTCTTGACAAGGCCGCGAGTGTCAAGGCCAATGTACACGTTGTTCTCTCACGTACTAACTTACGTATTAATGTAATAATGTTCATAAACTGACATTGAACATTCAACACCAAAACACTCTTCTGCGCTGTTTTATGTTCAATATTTTCTTTTTTTTCTATATTCTTTGATCGACAAGTGCTTTATATGAATATGGAAGATTCAATTATCAGATGACATTTGACAACTATATATTGACTATTCATAATATCAAGGGGAATGCAAAGCACTAGGAAATCGCACTTGTAAAATTAAGGTCAATAAATAGATCAATCATTATGCCTCATTCTATTTTTACATTCTTATCATTTATGAAAGAGAAAGCGCTAATACTGAAAAACTGAAGTGTCAAATTTCGGACGAATGTAAATTCGCCCGAAATTTGACACCTCAGTTTTTCAACGGATCTCCATACTTTGCGAGACCTAGGAGGTCTCGCAAAAAAGAAGAAGTTTTTGCGATGGCGGCATAAGGACAATTTTTCAAGATGTAAAATCACTAGATATATAAAAACCTAGGTTATTAAAACGTTGCATTATGTAAAAAAATTAAAACCACCCATTGTGCAACATTTTGATGCAATTTACTAACTTAATTTGATACTTGGGCATTTTGTGTATAAGAAAGTGTTAACTTCTGAATGTTTTTGTCAATTTTCCGAAATTTGAAAAATCGTCTATCATCAGGGGTAGGTTTTATGGGTCACCGCGGGGATTCTCACCGCGTAATCAAACTTTCGGGGATTATTTTTATGGATTGTATAGGCTACAAAATAACTATAAAATTATTAACTTCGTACTTACTTGGTAGTTTATTTTTTCTTTTTTTGAACTTTTTAATTTGGGGTGAGTTTTTGGGATGAGAGTGGGGTTTCTGACCACCAGCATTCCTCGGGGGAGCAATAATGAGAATTTTCCAAGATGTAAAATCACTAAGAACATATTAACTTCAGAGTGTTTTTGTCGATTTTTCAAATTTTGAAAAATAGTTTATCATCGGAGGTGGGTTTTAAGGGTTTGAGCAGGGCCTTTCAACAACAAAATATTTAATCGGGTGATGAGTTTCAACGGTTATAGTTATTGCTTTGTTGAATATGTATTAAGTTTGTCAACTTTGTAGTCGAATTTGCTGATGCATGTACACGGAAATCACCTTAGAAGTAGTTTTTCACCCTCTTAATTAAAAAGTTTGCTATATTTTTGCATAGAATTTAAATGTTATATAACGCAAGAAAAAATAAGCGGATCAAATCCGGGTGTTGCACACTTCTTTGGGCCATAAAAAGAAGAACGACTTCTTTAACCAGCCTTCTTCAAACAACAGTTCTGTTCTTATCCATCGAAAATGCAATGAATAAATACCAAATTCGAAATTTCATCCAAATGGCGCGAGGTTATGTAAAAAAAGTCTAATGGACGAATTGATAGCCTTTTAAGAGACCTAGTGCAAATTTTCCTTAAATAATTTTTTAATAGGACTCGTTTTATCGTTTGAAAATAATATACATGCAAAAATCGAAAATTCCAATTTTAAGCCAAACTAAGAGAGATACGCACAGAAAAAACTGAGGATACGAAATGTTGCAGGTAATCAGTCAAGCAGGGTAAATGCGAGGTGGGTACTACAAAATGAGGTAAACTTTCCGTGGTGAATCGTAGATATCTCCGGCGCACTTCGCTAGAGGCAGCACGTTACAGGCCTGTAAACACGGAAAGTTCACCTTAGTTTGGTGCAACGCTTCTTACCCTCCGTTTTTTTGTGCGTATAAAAAAATCTGCAGATAGGATTAAAGCTTTCAAAAAAAAGTACATTGCCTTGAACCATTCTTGGATAGGGCTTATTCAAATGAAATTACTAATGCAATCGAAAATTCAAATTTTTAAACCAAACGACGCGAGATGCGGAGAAAGTCCAAGGGAGAAATTCTAGCTTTTTAAAAGGTCTATAATATAAATTTCTCCAAGTACGCACTTCGGAACCAACGTATTGTATTTATAAATAAATAATAATGTTTTTTATAAAGGATAATAAAATTTTTATACGTTTTTCATACAGACAGTTAGTGTGTAATCAACACTTAATCCTAGGTTTTGATTGTTTTCAAAATACTAATCTTGGTTAAAATCAAGGGACCATTTTTAGGAAACAAGCGTAATAAAGTTTGATTAACAATGTGAAAAATCGCAGTTACAGTCTCACAATTTGCTTATTCACATTATAAAAACATAGCTCACTGCATATATTGTCGAAGATTTAAACAAAATATGTGACTCAAGAGTTTTGTCAAATAAAATTTGCGCTCCATTCAATTCTTTGACATTTTTAGTTTTTTAGTTTGTTACATTATAGTTGCTGACAACTTTTTGAAAATAAATTTAAACAATATTAATATTTAAAAAAATCAAAACCTACGGTTAAGTGATGATTACTTAAAATTATATTTATTGAACTTTATTACACTATGCGCTTGATAGCACGTTAGTCATTTCATGAAATGGCTATAGAATAGTTAGACTGATAGTAAAACTCCGATCAATTACACGAACTGTCTAAGGGTGCTTGCGCAGTTCATGAAACAGCTCAGACAGAAAGAGTAACTGTCGATTATTTCACAATCCGCTAGCAGTTCATGAACTGTCTAGGCATTTCATGAAATGTGTAATTACACTGAATCGCTACGACATATATACATAAGCTCCAATGTTTTTTTAAAACTGAAAACCAATATAGATATCTGATTTCACTGAAAATGTGCTTCCAATTATTCGAACATTATTTTTAATTTGCAAACAGATCAAATTAATAGTGTGGACTTTTTTGGAAGACTTAAAAATTAAGTTAATCAACATGTTGCACATTTTGCCATTACATTATCGCGATTCAATTTTTTTGTATCGATTGATATGTGCTATGCGCGCCGCATTACCCGTTTCTCCCTTATATAATTTATGGGCAGATTTAATAGATTTTTGTGAATTTTCGCCATCGATGTTTTTCATCACCAAGAGCATGATTTTCTGGCGTGAATCTGCTTCGGCGTATGGACGTGGAAGTGTCCTTGACGTGTCCTGATATACGTAAATCTATTATGAATGCTTGCGAATCACGCACACGTGACATATGTCATGTAAGTTTAAACGTCATTTACAAATGTGCATGTGGACATGCTATATGTAGATAATAATTTATCTTTTGACAGCTAAAATACATTTTTTTAATATCTTTATGTAACGCAGGCATGATTTACGCGTTTTATCAGCGACTTTTTAGTTCTGAAAGTATCCGTTTATACAACAAAAGAAGCGAGAGCGAATGCGCATGCGCGCAGTACAACAATGACTCCATAATACTCCTAGGAGTATTATGGACTCCTAATCGTACTGCGCGCATGAGCAGTCACAGTCGCCCGTGTACGATTATGACCGCGTCAAACTAACCTAAAAGTTCAGACTTGATAAACTTGTAAATGACACCTTCGTTACATAAAGTATCGTCTGCACCATGGAGGCAGACGTCTTTTTATCCTCCTAATAGGTACATAATATACTATTTTGTATAATTCGTTTTTAGGTTGCTCTGATTTTTCAATAGCCAAATTGTTTTTAGGTTCACTAAGGTGGTCGGAAAATGCATTGCAACATTTTCTTTCACTATAGAGGGTAAAACTCCCCCATTTTGTGAGATTCCCAGGAAGAGAAATCCCACATTTTGTTTTTGAAATCGGCCAATATTAGGACGTGCCCTCGGGCTTGTTTCGAAATTAACATGGGATTTTATATGAGAATAGCTCAGTTAATGAGGAAATGTTCAAGGAATAATTTCCACAACATAACTTTTAAATTTGACGCACCCACCCGTTTGTTTTATGTGCCCGGAAAATGCTCCGAAAAATTCAAAATAGCATTTTCATCTTTATGTAATATAGTAGTCTAATGTCATAACTCATAGTACGTGAATTTTGAGAATATGTTTCCTTTAAAGCACTTTTCAATTGTTTACACAATTTATATTTGATTCAATTTTTACATTCTCATTCTAATGAGAAGGTATTGGTTTTATGTAAAATTTGACATAGTCGGTTTTCATCAAATCTCCACGTTTTGAGACCCCCTGAGCCAGAAAAAACGGTTTTTACCAAGGTGTCTGTCTGTCTGTAGTCTGTCTGTCTGTCTGTCTGTTTGTCAGTCTGTCTGTCTGTCTGTCTGTCTGTCTGTCTGTCTGTAGCCACGATAACTTTCGAAAAAATGATCAGATTTGATTGAGCTTTGGCACACTTTTTTATGGCCGAAAAATAGAGAACGAGTTCGTTAGCCAGCTATTTCGGATGAAAATTCAAAAAGTGAGCACATTTTGAAAATTTTTGAGACCACTTTTTTTGAAGATTAAAAAATTCTATGTATGGTTATCAGTAGTACGCAAAATGACGAACAAAATATTCTGATGACTTTTCGTGATAAAACAAAAATTACTGGAGTTATAGCTTTTTCAAAATTCCAAAAAACAAACGAAAATGTACATTTTAAGCCGAAAAACGCACGATATGAAAAAAAGTCAAGAGGAGAAAAACGTTGCTTTTTGAACGCCCTATAATATTTTCATAACAACTTTTTGAATTTTTTGAAAAATAAAAAATTTAAATTTTGATCGCACAAAAAAATAATCAAAAATTCCATTTTGCTGTGAAACTATGCAAGATACGAGAAAAGATCATTCCACCAAAATTGTGCACCCAAAAAAGATCTACAAATTTCTTATCATTCACTTTTTGATATGACGCGTAGTTTTTGTTTTATTCGTAAAAAACAGCATTGAAAATAGAAAAATCAAATGCACAGAACCGAGCGTGGAACGCAAGGTTCAAATGATTTTCAAATCAAATATCGAGCGCGAAGCACGAGTGTCTGGATGAGAATGTGTTCCTTAAGGTCGATAGAACCTTGAGTAAATGAAGTTCCTTTTCAGTCTAAAATAAAAACAAATTTAACAATCACTTAATATGTAGAGGTTTTGATAATTTTATAATATTTGCAAACAAACTTTTTCTTTTCATCGAAGTCGAACACGAAGTTGAAAAATCTAGAGCAACCGAGCGTAAAGCGCGATGTAGATACGCCCGAGCGCGTAGCGCGAGGTGAATACATAATCGAGCGCGAAGCGCGAGATCCAACAGTTGCGCGCCCCAGGCGCGCTCAAACTTGCGAGCGAAGCGAGCCGCGCGCGAAGCGCGCGATGAGAATGTGCCCGCAAAGCGGGCAGATTTTTTTTATTCAAAATCATTAAAAGTTCGCGTTTTTTGCAATTGATAACACACCTGATGAATTTTATGGGTGATATATTTTTTGCTGAAGACATTTTGCAATTGTTCGAACAATTTCCAGTTTTTTATATTTTTCTCCCACAAAATCATGAAAATGTAGTATTATCTTCAACTAATTACACACTGCATGAATGGCAGTATTATTTTTTGTTTAAGACTTCATTAAATGTTTAAACAATTATTAATCATTTACTTCAGATTTTTTATTGGAAAGGTGGAGAAAAATCTAGTTTTTTTAATCTCTTTACATCATGTGGCATTGTGGCTCACTATAAAGAAGTTATACCCCAATTGCTCAAACAATTAGTATTTGCTTTAACTATTTTTCCCATTACATATTCATAATATATAATGAAACAAATTGTCAAAGCAAATAATAATTTTTTGAACAATTAAGGTTCTTCTGAAAGAAACAATACCTTACTAATGACCAACATAGTGTATAAGAGAATGTAAAAAAGTCGAATTTTCTCCAGTTTTCCCATGAAAAATCAGACGTGTATGAATGATAATGGTTCAATAAACAATTTAATAATGTCTTAAACGAAAAATATTATTCCTAACATCCATTAAGTATGTAATAAATTAGTTCAAGAAAGTAATAACTTTTCATGATTTGGCATGGAAAAAATTTAAACAAATAGGTATAAATTGTTTAAACAATTATAAAATGTCTTCAAAAATATATATTTCTCCTAACATTCATGAATTGTGTTATTAATTGCAGAAAATAAGAAATTTTCATGATTTGGTAGGAAAACAAAAATTGAAGCAAATATAAATTGCTTTAACAATTGAAAAATAACATAACGTAATGGTGTTCTTAACATTCACTTTCTGTGTCATTATATATACCATTAAGCTATTTCCCTTTCGGCGAGCCTCTAGGGGTAAGCGTGACACTACCCGATTCGGGTAGTGTTTCTAGGTGGATAGTTTCTTGTAGTAAATAACTACAAGTGTGGGCTCAACACACCCACGGCCGCCAACAGCAACGTAGTAGTATCAGACTGTCACCCATCCAAGTACTAACCGCGCCCAACACTGCTTAACTTCAGTGATCTAACGGGAACTGGTGTTTCCAGCGTGGTATGGCCGTTGCCATACCATCATTGATTTAAAAAAATACTGATTTTTTATGATATACAGGGGAAATTAAATTTTCTCGACAAATAATAATTGTTTAAATAATTTGAAATCTAGTAAAAAATACTTGCAAACTTGTCACTCATCGAATACAAAAAATGCATGCTGAAAATAGTTTAAAAAGCCAGCATTAATGTTAAATAAACGTGCTATTTTGTATTTTCGGGTATTTTCTGGGCACAATAAAAAGTATTTCGGGCGTCAAATTCAAACATTATAATGTAGAAACGATTCCTTGAATATTTCTTAAAAAGTGACTAAAATTCAGTTTACGAAAAATTAATAACATGCAGTTTTTCTCCACCTTTTTCCGAAAACTGAACTTTTATTCTCATTTAAAATCCCCTGTTAATTTCAGAGACCCTAGGGCACGCCTTAATATTGATGAATTTAGAGAAAAATGCAATTTATTTTTTCGAGAACCTCACAAAATAGTGTTACAAAACGTGCCTTACCCTCAAGTAAAAAAAAAAAGATTTTGAAAAATTTTTGCAACTAAAATTGGTCTTGTAATATTATTCTAGCTAAATAATAAAAATCTAGATGATTCTTTTTAGAAAAAGGAAACATTTAAGTCTTAAAAATGTCGTTAATAATTTAATGTATTTTAATCAACGAATCATTTTTTCAATATGTACTGATGTAGAGCGAGACATTTATAAAAGCGGTGAAATTATAAACACATTAACACTTAGACTCTAAAACGATCAATTTCTAAAAAAATTTTGATCAAACTTCAGACTTTTCAACCTGTAATTATTTGGTACCACACCTGAATAAAGAGACATATCATTCCAAATTTTAATTATATTTATTTAAAAAAAGTCTATATCTAAATATTTGTTGGTTTACTTTTAATGCAAAACGAAAATTAATTTCTCTTTTAAGTGTAAGGGTGAACAAAATTTTAATTCAAGGTTCTTTCCAGTATATAGTTAATTCGCATTTTATGAGCTTTAATGATTTCAGGTCGATAGCCATGACGTCAGCAATTTGCGAGATGAAGTTCAAGGTTATCGTGCTCAAATGCACCGCCCACGCGGTCGCGAAATATAGGAAGAGGGCAAATCGATTTTCCTGACCCTAGGAATAGGAAATTCTTCCTTTTTCCTTTCCTCAATAAAAGAACTCGTATAAGACGGTATCTTATTTCTTTGAAAGTACATAGTTTTATTACTACTACTTTGTTTTGTAAGAATACTCCTAAATGTTTGAACAGATTGAAATTGTTAAAAAAAATTATTTTATTTCACTGATTTTATGTGTTTTTTATAGGTAGAGAGGACAAAATGAGTTTTTTTTTCATTTTTCTACAGATTTGATTGCTGTAAGTGTCTAAGGTATCTTTTTGTTTTGCAGGAACGCTCTTAATAATTTTTTTTAACATTTGCAATTCGTTTAAACTTTTAAGAGTACTCTTAGAGAACAAAGCAGTACCAAAAAAACATTTCAATCTTTTGAAAAATGGCATTAAATATTAAAATAAAATTGTTTCAAAAATTAAAATTTTTGGAAGATGCACGAGTGTTCTTAACAAAAACATTGGTAATTAAATATATTAAAATTTACCAAAAATTTGGTGAGATAAAATATTTCACCTGCTTTTTTCAGGTAAATTATATACTTGAACAAACAAGTATTATTTAAATAATTTTGAAATTATTTAAAGAAATTGTTGTATTTTTATCATTGATTAAAGAACTCATAACTCCTATAAAATTCATTCACTATTCACTTCGCGACTTATCTCAGGGTGGTCGTTTTAATCGAAGAAAGAAATTCCCGGTCATTTCCCGGGTTTTCCCGGTTTGCAAATATTTTTCACGGTTAATGAAATTAAAAAATTCGAACTCTAAAGCTAACAATTTTTCCATTTGAATTAATGAAAAATGAATTGCAAATTAAAGCATTCAAAGTGGAACTCTCAAATTTTTAATTTTTAAATTGAAGTTTAAAAGTTTTTTTATTCCAAAATTTTGTATTCAAATGCTCTATAACTTACACGTATGAAATGGAAAGTCTAACACTTCTTAATTGAACAATTTTAAATTAAATGCATTTAAACTGAAAAATTTACAGTTTTTAACTTTTATAAATTGTAGAGTTCAAACTTCAAAGATTCAGTTCCAAAAATATAAATCCATGTTATCATTTGCAATGCTCCAAATTGAAGAATCAATCAATGAATTTTAAAGTTATAAAAATTATAGTATTTTAACCAATTTTAAGATAGAAACATTAAAACTTAAACGATTAAATTTTCTTAAACTGAACACTTTTTAAATTGGAAGTTGAATTATTTTAATTTTAATTAGTTCAGAATTCCTTAAAAAGCTTCAAAATTTTATTCCAAGATCTTGAAAAATTTGCATGTGGTTTTAAATTTCTTCAAATCTAAAATTATTTTTGAAAATTTTTTATAACTTCTAAATATCTTTTAAGGAAGTGTCTGCGCGTGCCGAAGAAATCCAGCTATACGTACCGAAATTTCGGTACAGATAGCCCCTTTTGCTGCTCCTCTTATTGGTACCGAAAAAATCTGGCTATACTTGTACCGAAATTTCGGTACACGTAGCCACGGCCATCTCCTAAAATGAATAGAATTTTCCTAACATTTTTAGAAAATACTGCAAAATTATAACTCTTAAAATCATTTTCAATTTTCATAGCAATCTTAAGAAAAGGTTTTTATTCTTTTGAAGCCTTTCACAATTCTTAAAAAGCTTCCAAATTTTTGTTTGAAATCTGCAAAAATCTATAGTTTCTTATAAATTTGGCCATGGCTATTTGCACCGAAATTTCGGTACGAATAGCCGGAGTTTGTCGGAATACAAACTTCGTTTAAATTATTTGAAATCATTTCAAGTTTCAAATTTATTTTGAATCTTTTCAAAACCTCTAAATATCTCTAAAAATTACTCGAATTGTGCTACAAATGATAAGTGTTTAATTGTTATTCAGATATCAAAATTCAACAATTTCCCTTAAAAATTAATCATTTTTTAAATAGAACAATTAAAATAGTAACGTTCAAAGTTTAAAAGCTCTTTGAAATTTCAACGATTCAAGGCTTTTTATATCAAGCAATTCAATTTCAAAATTATTTACTTTTGAATATTTGGTTTGAAATATCTCGTCTTAGATGAACAGTCAAGTATTGCTGAATATCAAATAATAATTCTTTTTCATAATTAAAAAATTTCAATTTGAATGGTTTAAAAATGGAATACTTTAGACTGAAATACTATTTATAATTTAATAAAAGCCTTTAATTATAAATCTATTATTATGAAGTTATGTGGTTTTGAATTGAAAATAGTTTATAAAGCTTCAATCAGAAGTTTACATTTCTTAACGACTAAGGCTTTTGAATTGAAACAGTTTAATTTTAATTTGCATCAAAAATTTGTTATTTCAAACGCTTTTAATGTTTAATTGTTTAAGTCTTGAAGACTGCATTTGGAAATTCTTTAAATTAAAAATGTTCGCTTACAAATGAAAATCTAAAATTGAAAATTTTTAAAGTAAAAGATTTTTGAATTACGCATTATAAACTGAATTATATCATAATTGAAAAAGATAACAATTCAACTAATTATTTAAAAATTGGTTTAAACCGAACTTGGACAGATTTTTCTTCTAAAATTTATCAAATTCCCGGTCAACAAATAAATTCACTGTCATTTCCCGGTTTTTCCCGGTCTCAAAAAATTCCCGGTCATTTCCCGGATATCTCGGTCCAGCGGCCACTCTGTTATCTGAAAAAAAATGTTGAAACAAATTAAAACTGTTCAAACAACTAAAAATTAGTTAAAAAGTAAGTGGGTATTCTTAAATTAACGAAGGATTATTTAGGAAAAAACCTTTAAAAAGCGTTAATAAACCGCAATATTACGTAAAATTCAAATTTCTCTGACGAATTATGAACAATATACTGAAAGGTGGAACTATTTTTAAACTATGATTGCGTTTAAATATTAGATTGAAAAATGCTGACTTTTTTGCCTGTTAAAGCAATGGGAAACTTCATGGACTTTGCGCCACCCCTAAATATTAAACGATTTGGCTCAAATTTGGAGATTTTTGTTGACATTCGAAAAAAATTGGGAGGTGAGAGCAGAGAAGTTCAAAAAAATCAAATAAGTATAAATAAGGACTATTCTAACATGCATATTAGGATATAAATTGGTAACAAGCTTGTACCACCAAATACATTTTGAAAAGTTCATATTTTCATTCTACCCCCACCTACAATTTTTTTCTGATCATTTTTATCATCATTATTTGAAATTATAATTTAGTATTTTTCTTGTATATCTACTAAAACATCAATCTATTTTGTATACTTTAAAATCAAATTTTGAATGTCATAATTGCAGAAAGATAGTCGAGCAGAGTCTGACAGCGATTGATGGAGATTGAAAGAAAATTACTGATATTATGAATTCAATTCTAGATGTGATTAAGTGATTTGCATAAAACGTCTAATAAAGCATTATATTTCGTGTCCTTTATTTAACCTGGCGCTGTATTTGAAAAAAATTGTTCAATCATTAACGAGTCGTCATTTTTTTCGTCATTTTCAACGCAGCTGCTTACGAAACCGTTTAAGTCATCTAAGCTAGTACACTTATAAGGAAAAAATGTATATAATGATTATAGTAAGGAACCATTTTCATTTTTCAAAACCGCCCCCATTAAACAAACAAAAATACATACAAGTGAATGTTTAAGATCTTCAATACTTTTATTACAGAAGCATTAATTGCACTATTATTATAAAAATTAGCGATCTATAAAACCAATGTAGAATTCCAGATATGGTGAATTTATTTAAATATATTCATTGTAATTTGATTAAAGTATAAATAATCAATCTGAAAAATGGTTGATCGTTTGTAAATTTCGTAACTTTCAATCCTTCCTCGTCGATAATAGCACACGATTGCACAATGGATAATAGTTGTTTCATTAGCGTGCATTTAATGTCAACGAGGAGGTCACAATTGACAGATTATTTCCTGATTTCTGAGTAAGATGCTTCCAGATAATGAACTATAAATTCAATAATGCTGATGATTCGTAAAATTTAGATATACATATCATAATTATCATGATTCACTATCGATTAATTTTACAGGGTGGCTGCACTCAATCTTGAAGAAAAATGCCCGGTCCATTCGAATATAAATGCTTCCTGTGAGATAAGTGTAACAACTTCCTGTCTATTATTTTTCTTTTGCAATCCCCTACTGATTATTAATAATTAAATAAAAAGGAGTGAAAATATATTTTAGAAAAGTAATGGATCCCCACTTTTTCACTCTAAGATTATTCATTTCCTTTTTTACTAAACAAAATTCACAGATAAAATCTATTAATATATTATTCCAATATACTCAACTCCCGATATGAGAACGGTTTCGGGCATGGCTTGCATTGGCCTTCAGCATGAAATGGGGGAATCGAAACGTAAACAGTCAGGGCCGCTGAACCATTTCTGTTGGATTTGGACGCATACTAACAGCTGACGCAACTAACGTCCCGCGGGCCCCGCGTCAGCAAAATGCCGAGGACACAAATTCTAGGAATATAGTAAACTGTGGGTTCTTATATCGGGAGTATGAGTGTCACTACTAACATTTAATGATCATTTATTGCTTTAGCAAAATACTATAGCAAAACCATATTATTTTCAGGGTTGCCACGGGTCCCAGAATTCCAGAAAGTCAGGGAAAGTGAGGGAACTACAAACTGGTCTCGGAAAGTCAACTGAAGTCGAAGTTAAATTGATTATTTTGTTAAAAAGTAATTCTTTTTGGTTGAAAATTCATTTTTTTATGGTGAAAATTCATCTATTTCGGTAGAAAATGCATCTTTTTATTTTTAATCACAACTGTTTGATTGCAAATTAATCTGTTTTGGTTGAGGATTCAAATATATTTTTAACAAATCGTCCTTTTTGGTTGAATTAAACTGTTTTTGGTATGCAATTAAAATATTTTTTGGTTGAAATATGAACTACAGTCGAACCTCCATAATTCGAACAGCAAGGGACCGGCTGAAAAGTTCGAATTATGGAGGTGTTCGAATTATCTGCATCTGGTTTTCTGTATAGGAACGTCAAGGGACCGGAGAAAATGTTCGAATTATGGGTGTTCGAATTATGGAGTTTCGACTGTATTACATTTTTCGTTAAGGATTCAGCGTTTTTGGTTGAAAATTCAATTACTTAGTCTTAGTTGAAAGTGTTATTTAGTAATTTTTTTTTAATTAATTTTTTTAAATGAAAATTTAAGCATTCCACGTTTGATTGAAAATTTATCTTCTTGAGTTGAAAATTCAACTTTTTGCTTGAACATTTTTTGTTGTTGTAGAATATTAATTTTCTTGGTGACTAATTCATGTTTTTGGTTAAAACTTCATTTCTTTGATTGTAAATTAAATAATAGATTGAAAATTCCTTAAATTCAAATATTTGTGTTAATTCGTATATTTTGTAAAAAATTCATCTTTTTGGTAGAAAATCATTCTTCTTGGTTAAAAATTTATCCTTTTGGTTAAAAACTTATTTCTATGGTTGAAAACTAGTTTTTTCTTTAATTGGAAGTTAATTTTTTTAGATGAAAATTTAACTATTCCATTTTTTATGGAAAATTTATCTTTTTTGATAGAATCTTCTTGTTTGAAAATTCATCTGTTTAGTTTAAAGTTGAACTATTTCGTTGAAAATTCATTTCTTTGGTTGGAAATTAAATAATAGATTGAAAATTCCTTAAATTCAAATGTTTGGGTTAATTAATGTAGAGGAGAGTGGGCTATGGTGCTGGGCTTTGAATGAAACGTCCTGTAAATTATAATTGAAACGTTATTTTTATGTCTGTATTTCTTACGGAGAAGCTCACATTATCAGGTTACATATGTCATTACTCAAAAGCGTTTTTTAACTAGGTCACTATTTGATATTAAATTAATTCGTTGGTCTTACCTTTCGGTCAGCTTACCCCATACACATACATGGAGTATGGTGTTCATCATATTGCCGGTTTGTTTGAAGAATATGAACGTTGTAGAATAAAACGTGTACAATATAATAATTCTTGAGAGTATAATGTAACGAAAAAAAATTACTCGAGACATGATCAACACTAAATAAATGTTTTCTTATCAATCAAAGTAAAGAACGTCGCAAAACCTATCTCTTATTACTTGAAAATTCTATTCAGCGTGTAAATAATTGCAATTGCCTTCAAAACAGGCATTGATCAATAATATTCGTAATCCTATTTATTAAGTTATTCTTCAACCCATGTAATTAGGACCACCCTAATAAATAAAGAGAATTTCTTGAAGTGTGTTTGAAATGGGAACTTATAATTAGGAATGGGAATAACTTCATAACAATAAGTTTTTTAATATTTTTAGGTAATAACCTCAGAGTTAACATGCTGTGGTCTCTTTTAAAGAAATAAAGCATGACATTGCGCGGTTTAGTAAAGAGAATCCTTTCAAGTATGGAAATCCTTTTATAACTTTTATAAAGACAATTGTTATATTTGCAGGTTATAATCACGAATTTCTCATGATAGTCTCATTCAAAGGAACAAACCGTATTATTATTAAATATAACTTCAAATCACGTTTCGATTTTCGTCATTATCTGTACAACTTTATTATTAACAACCTCGAATTTTATTAGACAGAACAGGTATAAATAAATTTCTGAGTTTTTCTACATTATCGATCAAATTACCGACCTGTTATTAAGCACTGTTACCATCATCACAAAATTCTTCGGACATTATGCCCCGTATGTCATGTTGCAAGATTTGATTAATTTTCATATATTTAGAACGTTTCTAAAAGCAATTTATGATACCAGAAGTTTAAACAAATACTTTGCCTATTAGAATCTAATATTTCCATGCTTCAAGTATTTCAAAATATGCTGTAAGTGCTTAATTTCTGCCAAAGACTTTTTCATCTCTTTTCGTCAAAAGTATTTTTTCATAATAACTCTTCTGATAATAATATGAAAATCGAAAAACGCGGGCGTTTTATGTAATTGACACCATGCCACACACCGGCCGGTGCCATACACCACTCTTCCCTATTTTGTTAAAAATTCATATTTTTTGATATAAAATTAAGCTTCTTGGTTCAAAAGTTATCCTTTTGGTTAAAAACTCATTTCTATGGTTGAAAATTAGTTTCTTCTTTCAGTGAAAATTTTTTTTTTTTTGAACTAAAAATTGAACTACTCCATTTTTTGTTGAAAATTTATATTTTTCGATAGAAATTTAATCTTCTTGTTTGAAAATTCACCTGTTTAGTTGAAAGTTGAACTATTTCGTTGAAAATTTATTTTATTTGTTTGAAAATTTATTTTTTAACCGAATATTTAATTATACAATTTTAAGTGGAAAATTTGTATGTTTTAGGTGAAAATTCACCTAGGATTTCTTGAAAATTCGCCTCTTTGGTAGAAAAGTAATCTTATTAGTTGAAACTTCATCTTTATGGTTAAAAATTAATTGTTGAAAATTTGTCTCTTTTGAGTTGAAAATTCAACTACGTAGTTAAAAATTAATTTTTTTGATGAAAAATCAACTGTTTTGCCGGAATTTCGTCTTTTTGAGTTGAAAATTCAAATATTTTTTGGTCGAAATAACAACAATTACACTTTTTGTTGCGAATTCATTTTTTTAATCGAAGATTTATCACTTTGCTCGAAAATTTAAATATGTCATTGAAAACACCTTTTTTTCTTGATTGAAGATTAATTGATTTAACTGAAAATTTAATTCTTCCATTCCTGGTTCAGAATTTATCTTTTCGAGTTGAAAACTCAACTATTTGGTTGAAAAGTCGTGTATTTTACGTAAGTTAAAAAAAATTACGTATGTGAACAAAATTAACAGTATTGACCTTTTAGGTGTAAGGTTGTTTATTTTGTAGCAACCCTAATTTCAACAACAAAAAAAGTTTTTTTTCTGTGGTGTGAATAGGAGAGATTTCGGTGCATTTCAAATACAAAAGACCTCGGCATTGTTTTGTAAAGATTTATTTCCAAATGGTAGAGTCGTAAAAAATATATAAATATACAGAGGGTTTGGGAGTGAATTCGTGATATATGAAATTAGAGCAACCTCGCTCTTCAGAGTGGAGTTGAGCGTGTTTGGGTTGGTATGTCCGGACGCGACCCGGACGACGTGGCCTTGAACTTGTCCGCCCTGGAGAAGGAGAGGGCGCGATGACACCTATAACGTTTACCACCCCCTAAGGTCTAGCCTCCAAATGTAACTGTGCAGTGCTACGGAATCACCAATAAGAATATCCTCGACCTACCACCCGCTCTAGCTATGTACTATTACTATGTACTCGTACTTAAGGTCGCAACCTCTACTTCTTGCAACTAACTGCCTTTGCCAACCAAGTACTGACCTACTCAATAGTCACACGATTCTAGGTCGGACCAGTGCAGTGGCAGTGCAGCATCAGAATTTCTTCAGTGACACTATCAGAAACATGAATTCAGATTAATGTTAAGTGTGAGAAAAATAATTAAAAATATGTCTTATAATTGTAATAATTCTCTAACTCACATGAATTTTGTTGTGATTCAATACATGACAGAACAAAATTTATAAATCGTGAGTCATATTTCTCATATACGGTCGCCGACAGCGGCGTAGCCAGGAATTTTTTTCGGGGGGGGGGGGGGGGCTGACCTTAGGGAAGTAGGGCAAAAAAGGGTATCCGAAAAATAAAATTGCTTAATATTGAAGTTAACAAACATAATTGTTTAAACAATTTATTATTGTTTTTAATACTATTCTCTTTGAATAATGTTAGAAAGTTGCGCTTTTTTCTGAAATTTTCCACTTTTTGTCTATTTTTCACTTAGAGTGTGGTAATAATTGATGAAATTCAACAAACATAATTGTTTAAAAAAAATTATTATTAGTTGCAACTATCTTCTATAGTAATGCTATGTGATTGCGGTTTTTTCAGAAATTTTTCACGTTTTGTCAACTTTTCACTTAGAGCGAGGTAATAATCATAGCAATTCAACAAACATAGTTGTTTAAAGAAATTATTATTGTTTATAACTATCTTCTTCTATATTAATGCCAGATAGCTGCGGGTTTTTTCTAAAAAATTTCACTTTTTGTCAATTTTTCACTTAGAGTGAGGTATGAATTATTGAAATTTAACAAACATAATTGTTTAATTAAATTATTATTGTTTATAACTATATTCTCCTATAATAATGGTAGATAGTTTCGGTTTTTTCTAAAAAATTTAACTTCTTGTCCACTTTATACTTACGAGATATTAATTATTTGCAAGTTAACAATCATAATTGTTTAAACACTTATCATGGTTTATAACTATCGTCTCATAATTTTTCAGCTTTTCTTTACCTTTTTAGTTAGGAACAAATGTGGGCGTCCGAATGAAAATGGTCCTGATGACCGATATGGAGTTACATACAGAATCATATAACCGGATAAGCTACCGGCATTTTAAGCCCAAGACGAACCCTTTAGGTTTAAAAACGAGTCGCCGGGGCATTTTTGAACTTGTAACATCGAAAAACCGCTTTTAGAGAAAAACACATTTAATGTTGGCGAGAACCATAAGCACACATGTTACTTGCTTTCAGGACATAAATATAGTGTAAACAATGCAGTATAGGTATTAGTATTATTCGCCACTTAAATAAAGAAATAATAATCTTGCCCCTGACTTAGAAAAATTCGCCATGCAGACGCCCACAAATAATAAACATTAATATTAATTTAAACAAAAAGGCTCTCAAGGAAAATTTATATTTAATATGATTTATGTGTAGAAAATTTGAACAATGTTTCAAATATTTATTTTATTTCAGACAAATATAATAACAAAAAAGAAATATATTGTTTAAGAAATGATTCTCTCTATATTGTTTATTTATTATATGTTCATAACTAAAAAGACAAAGTAATGTTAAAATTTTTTTAAATAAACCGCAACTTTCTAATTATCTAAGAGAAGACAGTTATAATCAATAATAAACTATTAAAACAATTATGTTTATTAACTTGCATTAGTTATTACCCCATAAAGTAAAACTAGAGTAAGACTAGAGTTGACAAAAACTAATTATTAAGTCCCTCGAAGCAAAAAGTAAATAAAAATTGGAATATTTCAGAAAAGACCGCAAATTTCTGGCATTATTGAAAGAAAATATTATTAAAAATAATAATAAATTGTTTGAACAATTATGTTTGTTAACTTGAATTAATTATTACCTCACTCTAATTGAAAATTCGACCAGAAGTGAAAAATTTCAGAAAAAAACTGTAACTTCCTATCATTATTCTGAGAGAATATAATTATAAATAATGATGAATTATTTAAGAAATTTCTCGTGAATTTAACACAGAAAAAACAGAAGATAAACTCTACATCGATTTCCGACGAAAGATTCGTTGCAACAAAAATTAACTTCATAGGATAAACTTTACACAAATATCGGTTAAACTTTCTTTTGTTTTTCCATGACAAACACATGTATTTTAAAAGACGCGAAGTTGGCTGAACAAAACTTTATCGCTCTAAAAAATTTCCTGCAACAAATTTTATTCTTAGTTTTTTCTGTGAATTGATCATTGCCTTGCTCTAATTGAAAAGATTAAAATAAGTTGAAGATTCCGAAAAACCGCGACTTTTCAAATCTATTCTAAGAGAAAATTTCTAAAAACAATAATAAATTGTTTAAACAATTCATTTAAACCTCTAGTTAACAATTTGTATTTCAAAAAACCGCAAAAAAATTATATTTAGCGCCAGAAACTCGCGAAACACAATTTTTCATTTATGGGGTTTTTTGGGACCCTATAAAACAGACTTATGGTGGTGATATTTAAAAATTAAGTTTTTATTCGTATTCTATTGCTAACTGTGAAAAGAAATATTGAGTTTCAACTCGATACATCTAATATTGACGATTCTGAATAAAACTTACAAAAACGTCTTTTTTCATATGGGAAATACGTGTTAAACTTCATGGGGCTTGCGGAACCTCTAAATATAATTTTAAAAATACAAATTTGTTGGGGGGGGGGGGGGGGATTCGAAAAAGTTTGGGGGCGATATGCATGCAAATTCGAGAAAAAATATTTCCAATGCATTCTGAAGAGCACTTTAGTTTACAATGAGGGGCATTCCTAATTTATGATCCGCTTACGAATTTCTACCTTTCAGGTAGTTGTTCTGGATTAGGACAAAGCTTGTACTTATATTTGAATTTTAGGTGTGCTAAAATCTTGTCTTATGGCGCTGGCCTTTGAGTTAACTTAATTTTAAACGTGAAAATCTACAGTTTACTGCCTCAATTTTCCCAGGTAACATGAAGAATAGACGCACCAGTTTATAATGGTGTCTACACTGTATAATAATCCCTCTTTCTCATTAGCATTTATGGCAAATAACAGAGCTGTCAGAACATAGACACAAGCTGTTGTAAATAGAATAAAGTTGTCCAGTGTATAATAGACGTGATTACGAAATTTCGGGGGGGGGGGGGCGTGAGCCCCCCCAGCCCCCCCCCCTGGCTACGCCACTGGTCGCCGAAAAACTTCATTCTCAAAATTCCCTAAATCTTCCCCGATTTTTCCCTGGCTATTAGGCACGAAGTAGTATAAGGAGATCCAACTCTATGCGCCATTTCGGAAAATTGTACCCCCATTTTTCCGTGCCCACATCCTATAGCACTTCAGATAACTTATTCTAGCGCCTCTTGTGGAAGACCGTTATAACATAGGTTTTGCCGTTGGTTTTCAACAGTTTCAAATTTTCTCATGAGAGGCGCTACAATACTTAATCTGGTATGCTGTGGGTATGCTATAGGAAGTGAGCACGGAAAAATGGGGGGTATCCTTATATTAGAGTTGGATCTCCTTATACTACTTCGTGCTATTAAGATTCAAAGACAAAATTTATTCTTGTAACATTTTTCATATAG
This sequence comes from Andricus curvator, assembly GCA_932195095.1. Classification (NCBI taxonomy): domain Eukaryota; kingdom Metazoa; phylum Arthropoda; class Insecta; order Hymenoptera; family Cynipidae; genus Andricus; species Andricus curvator. The sequence continues at coordinate 321,760 of CAKNYM010052737.1, read as the reverse complement.
AATCTTTTATAAACGGAATAAATCAATTCCAAATAAATGTGTTTATTTTAGCAAAAAAAAATTGAATTTTCAATCCAAAAGGACGAATTTTCAACAAAACAGTTAAATTTTCGACAAAAAAAAAAGACTTTTTAACAAAATATTTTAATTTTCAACAAAATAATTAAATTTTCAAAAAAGTCGTTGAATTTTCAACCAGATAGTCGAATTTTTAAACAAAAAAAGATTAAACGTCAACCAAAAACATTTGCATTTTTAACTAAATAATTGAATATTTTAGAAGACAGTTGAATTCTCAACAAAAAATAGATGAGTTTTCAATCCAAAAGGATGAATTTTCTGTCCATATAGAATATATAGATGAATGTTCAACAAAACAGTTGAATTTTCACCCCAAAAATATGACTTTTTAACAAAATACTGGAATATTCACCAAAATAATTAAATTTTCAACAAAATAGTTGAATTATTAACCAAATTCTGGAATTTTCCACGTACGAAGATTAATTTTCAACCAAAGAATCAAATTTGGAAACAAAAAAAGATTAAACTTCAACCAAAAACAGTTGAATTTTCAACTGGAAAGTTGAATTTTTAACAAAAAGAAGAGTTCTAACAAACAAACAAAATTTGATATTTCAACGCAAAAAGAACAACGATTTTCAACAAAATAGTTAAATTTTCAACCAAACAGTAAAATTTTTAACAAAATAATTAAATTTTCCACAAAATAGTTAAATTTATAACCAATTTTAATTTTCTACAAAAAATACGAATTTCACTAGTCTACAAATTAAAAAAAAACTTGTGCATTTAGTGACGCTATATTTTTCCAGTGCATATTGATCTACTAAACTTGAAAATCGAATTGAAAAAATGTTTTATGGATTGGTTTTCGAAATTTCGTATGTTTATTTTCGTCTGAAATAATGACTTTTTTAATAGTTCGGTTCATTGCACCTCAACTACCAAATTGATCATGGAAAATGGCACTAATATTCATTGAAGATTCGATGATCTTTACCTTGATACCTTTTGCAACCAGATTGGCAGTTTCTAACTTGAGATATGGTTTACAGAGTAAAGCTATTATCGAAAAAAAATGATTTTTTTCAAAATTAATATTTCGAAAACCAATCCATACAAAATTTTCAATGCAATTTTCAAGTTTAGCAGGGTAAAATGCATTAGAAAAATATAGCAGCACTAAATGTACAAAATGACTGTAAATTAGTGATAGATAGATAAACGTTTAATTTTCAGCCTGCTGGCCTTAAAAAATTGACTTGCTTACACTTCCATTTTTTTTAAAGAATTTTCTTAAAAACTAACCCTTAAAACTAACATCCATCCACACCTTATCTCTAATACCGCTCGCTCTTATCGCCTTGCCTTCCTCGCCTCGCACGCATGTCCCTACTTTCTCGTTTTGCCTCGCATTGCTAAACTCTGCCTCCGCGGCTAATACCTAATACTTATCTACTATTTACAATATTTACAGATTACTTATATCTACTTCCTTTTCTGTTTACAATATTTCCTTCTACATTCCTCTTCCTCCTTCCTTCTCTTCTTCTCCATCTTACCCAACACTTTTGTCCCCCCTTTCATGCATCAATACCTCCATGCTTATCCCACTCCTTCCCACCTCTACTCACTCCTCCAACCAGTGCTCCACTCTTGCATCCCCCTTCCCACACAGTTCACATATCCTCTTCTCCCTAGAGAGCCAGAACCTATTAAAACCCTCCATGCACCCACATCTCATCCTCGCTATAAGCTCCTGACTTCCTTTCTCTCCTTCCTCACACAAATATTGCTCTCGCCCTTGGCATAATCCACACATAGTTCCCGTTAAACCTTGACTCTCTTATTCTCTCTTCCCCTGCTGTATTCTCTCTCTCTCCATGCCGTTTTTCTTAACCAACTCATATACCTTCTTTTCTTCCTCGTACATCCTTCTCACTTCATCCATCTTCAGTCCATTCGTTCTAAAATACCTTTCCCTTTCAGACTCCATCTTCCCACCCCCTCACCTGTTCTCCTTCTCCCACCAACACTCCCTAACCAGCTTCCTTCCCCCCTCTTCCAAAAATTTCTCCTCATATTTACACGCCTGACTACCCGCTAGAATCCCTACACTCGTTCTCCCCGTCTGCCTCCTGACAATATAATTAGGCGTGTTCCTTGCCAACCCCAGTGTCCACTTTACATACCTCTTCTGTGTCCTATTTACGTTTTCACTTTCCTTCCACCCCCACACCTCTACTCCATACAATAGCACACTCATCACTAGTGAGTCAAACAATTTCATTCTCCTTCCAAAATCATCTGCGAATAACTTCTTTCCCAACCCCCACACCTGCCTCATCACCACATTTGCCCTCCTCACTCTCTTTTATGTGACCATCCACTCCCCCATTCCTTCGAAACAAGAAGCTCAGGTACACCAACTCTTTCACCTCCTGCACCGCCTTTCCCTTTCCCTGCCACTTCCACTCCCCTCCCTTATCCCTTCCACCTCCTTTTCTGAACACCATAACTGTAAACTAGTGTTTTCAACAAAATAAACTAGAACTTGGATTGTATATAATTCGGGCTTGGCCTGCAATTGGTCTTGAAGCTACTTCCAAACCGTCCGAACGTAAACAGTCAGGGCCGTCTGAACCGTTTCCAATTGGAATACATAATACTACGCAATATACTCGAGTGAGTAACCGCGCACTGCTCCTTTCCGCTTCGCTGCTGGTGTTTCACGCTTCTCGGTGAATACCCTCTCTCGCCGCCGAGGGACATCACTCTCAGCCCGAAACTGGCAGCAGCGCTTCTCGAAATTATTATATCCGGACTAAGTAAATCCAAGTTGAGTGTACCTAAATTTTCAACTAAAAGAGATAAATTTTCAACCAAAAATGGAAAAGTTAAATTTTCAGTAAAAAATCATTTTTAACCAAACAGATGAATTTCCAACTAAAATGGTGATGTGCAAAAAAAAATCTTTTTTTACAAAGTAATCTAACTTCTTACCAAAAAGACAAATTTTCAAACAAAAAGACGAATTTTCTAAAAAACTGTCGATTATTTGTCCAAAAAGATTAATTTTCGCCCAAAAAGTACGAATTGTCAACTAAAAAAGATCAACTTTCAACAAACAACAAATTAGTTGAACTTTCAACGGACGAGATGAATTTTCAACTAAAATAATGAATCTGTAATTGTAATAAATAAATTTTGAGTTTAAAAAATTAATTCTAACCAAAAAGACGAATTTTCTACAAACCAGTTGAATTTTCAACTAAAATTACGAATCAACAAAAAATGATTTTTTCAACAAAGTTGTTCAATCTTCACCGAAGTAATTGAATTTCCCACAAAAAAAAAGATGAATTCGCAACGAACAATATAATACTAGATATTTCAACCAGAAAAGATGAATTTTGAAAAAAATAGTTTAATCCTGAACGAAAGAAGATTAATTTTCAAATAAACAGTTGCAAATTTCAACAAAAAATATGAATTTTCAACACCTAAATATGAATTTTTTTATTGAAACAGTTGAATTTTTAACAAAAAATAATGACTTTTTAACTGAATGGACTCGAAAATGATACCTCCATTAATTAGAAATGCATCTTACCAAACTTTTGCACTCACCAGGATCCATAAGTGTTATTGAATCACGGTTCGATTTATGAAATATATATATATTGAACAATTTTCGGTATTTTTCCCTATTAAAAGAAGTCCAGTTGGGAGTTCATGTGTGATATGTTATAACTGTACAGAAATAAAAGTGATTTTTTTAAAAGACTACTCTGAGATTGTTTCTTTAAAACGTTTATTTCACCGAAATTATGGATTTTTTCATTGTTTTCGGAAGAAAACAGTTCAAAGATTAGCTAAGCTTTCCCGTAATGTGATTTTTCTCCTCAATAATTTTCTGTAAGATATATAAAAACATTTTGAAATTTTAGTGACCTATTCATGCACAGTTTCCAATATGTTAGGCACACTGCTTGTTCATAAAATAAGTGCTATACATAAATTTAATCCTATTTACTAAATATTTAATTATTATACATTTTAAAATAGCTACCTACATTCAAGTACCGTAAAGTCTTGTGGAATAGTACAGAGTTGAAGAAAACACATGAATAAGAAAGTGACTTCCTGTGAGAAGCACAGAATTTAAAAACAAAATCAATTAGGGTTGCCAACTAGGCCGGTTTGCGCCGGCTTGACCGGCGTAAACGTCTTGAGGCCGGCTGCCGGTGGAAGCGCGTAAAAGCCGGCAGAACTCACAAATGGGTCTACGAAAGTATAAATTTATATAGTGGTAGTAAACATGTTTAACTTTAATTTTGTTTATAAAACTATATCAAAAAATTAAAAAAAAAAAAAAAAAAAAAAACACCGGTCAAACGAGCTCCCTGCTGAAGTCCACGAGAAAGGTGGCAATTCAACTTTCCAAATTCGATGAATGCGGAATTTCAGATTGCGATTAGTTGCATTTCCCTAATTATTTTCACATCAGATTTGTTAACTAGGAATAAAAATGCTTGTAAAGTTTTTTATTTTCTTATGTAGGCAGATATTTAGATGATATAATTATACCGAATTTCAGAAAAGAGAAAAATGGCTAATAATTATAGTTTAGCAAGATGTACTGCGCGTATACATTTCTCAAGTTGTATTTGTTTGAAATTTGTATTTAGATTGATATTTATGCAAACATATATTCACATATAATTAAGTGTATATATATATATATATATATATATATATATATATATATATATATATTCGGTATTCGGTTTCGATTCCTTGGGATTCGAACCGAAGGGCCTATGACAAAGCCACCGGACGCGTCCTCGGGTTGCGGATAGAGGGTCCCTGTACCAAGGGTTTCTGCTGAATATGGTTACAATAATTAATAAGCAGTCGCGGACAAATGTCCAGGGATGGTCCCGAAGGAATAAACCCCAAGCGGAGGCGTAACAACCGTGCCGAAAGCTGAATGGCACCTGGGTGTGGTGTCTCAAACGGTGACTCTGGGATACCGGGCGACCTCTCAGAGTATCAGCCTTATCCTTGCACGCGGGGCTCTACAAGGATGGACTAACCCTTTTCCCTAGCTGCTCGTGGGAACAACAATGACAACACCAAACATAGTTGTAGGAAGTGCGGTTCAAAACAATCGAACGCGCAGGGCTCCCGACAATGGGTCGGACAACAATGCCGACTACCCTAGAGTTGGGGGAGCCAATCAAGACGGAGTCAATGCGATTGACCGGCGGAATCTCGTTACTTTTGAGTGGACGGTTCGACTCAGGGACGACCTGCTGGAGTGCTATGATACCAGTATGGCCCTTGAACGAAAAGGTTACATGGCGCGACTGCATGCTCTGTGGTGCGAGAAACACCCAGAGCTCTCGGATTTTTCGCAAAAACGTCTGCGAAACCGTGCCGAGGACCTCCGGAAAAGGGGTTATATAAGCGGAGCGCCTACACAACCGCAGCCAGAACAAGCCGGCAACAGAGAAAGAGAGGTGACACTGAGACCAGCCTCGAACAGGCATCCAATAGAGGGAGAACGATGCTTCAAGACCCGGAGAAACATCAACATTCAGGTTTCTCCCAAGCCCAAAGATCTGACTGAACTGGATGATGAGCTTCGTGGAGATTTTTCCGAAGAATCCGACCTCTGGACTATCAATTGTAGTGTGTACAATGCAGCGAGAACTTTGGCAGATGCAAACCGTAAAACAAAACCAACGGTTGATCATAAGACCAAAAGACGAATGCATCAACTTAGCACAAAGATAGGCTGGGCAAGACAGTACGCGTCCCGCATTCAGTGTGTGATTGACTACATAACATCTGGCAGGACTTTCACTGCCAAGGTTCGACAGTTCACGCGCGAACTGCGGATCCGTCATCACACAATCAACAAGTCAAAGCTACTGACCATCAGGCAGCATATTGTTGACAGAATACGAGTACTATCTGACGCTAGGAGAAGTCTAGAGCGGAGAGAGAGGTGGGTCAGAGAAAATCAAAAGTTTTCGTCTGACCCATCTCGACTCTTCCAAGACCCTCCAGTTACTGTCGACCATCCGCCCAAACCAGAGGAGGTCGAAGCATTTTGGAGAGAAGTCTACGAAGTCCAACATCCACTTAAAGAAGGCTCAAAGAACATAAACAGCTTCAAGGAGCTGTGCAATGCCCTCATCACAGCTGAGGAGGAATGCCCACCTATCACTACCGAGGAGGTGAAAAACGTATTAAGAGGCATGAAGAACTATTCTGCTCCGGGACCAGATGGCATCAAGACCTTCTGGTGGAAGAAGTTTCCTTCAACCCACCAGCATCTGGCCCGAATTTTTACCTCATATCTAAAGTCGCAAGAGCCTATTCCGGGGTGGTTGGTGGAAGGGCGCACAGTGCTCCTGCCGAAGACGGGCAACTTAGCTGACCCTAAGAATTACAGGCCAATAACTTGTCTGAACACACTGTATAAGATCTTCACAGCTATCCTAAATGATAGGATTGTTCGAACAATTGGACCTGTATGGCGAGAGATGTATGAACAACGTGGCTCAAAGAAAGGCGTAGCAGGATGTCGGGAGAACCTGCTCATCGATAGATGTGTCTGTAAAGACGCAGCATACTATCAGCGATTTCTATCGATGGCCTGGATTGATTACCGGAAAGCTTTCGATTCAACCTCCCATAGACTTATCATCTGTCTGTTGGAAAGCCTAAAGGTTCATCCACACATCGTGAGGTGCATAGAGACATTAATGCCGCTTTGGAAAACCAGATTTACTATCTCATCTGGAAAACATCGTGTGATCACTAACAGTATCACCTTTCAGAGAGGTGTATTTCAGGGCGACACCATGAGCCCTCTCCTCTTTTGCCTCACATTATTGCCACTATCTCTCGCACTTCGCCATTCCGAAGGGTATCTCTGCGGCAAACCTGGAAACCGAAAGCATAAGGTCACTCATGTATTTTACATGGATGATCTTAAGATCTATGCTAGGAATCAAGAGAAACTACATCTAGCTCTGAAAATTGTCAAAGAGTATACTCAAGAGATTGGAATGGAATTCGGGTTAGACAAATGCGCCAAGGTTAATTTGAAGAAAGGAAAACTTAATGGCATCCCCGAAGATCCTGAGCTCGTTGACAGAAGCGCTATACGACACCTTTGCGCTGGAGAGACCTATACATACCTGGGCGTGCCACAGAGCCGCATTCAGGACGCGACATCTATAAAGGATACTCTCCGATGCAGATACAAACGTCTCATCCGGCAGATTTGGTCTTCCGAACTCTCGGCGAGAAACAAAGTATCTGCAACGAACATGCTTGCCGTCCCGGTAGTACTCTATTCATTTGGAGTGGTTCCATGGACGAAGGACGAGCTCAGATCCCTTGATATCGGGACGCGAAAGGTTTTGCACATGAACAAGAGCATGCACCTTAAGCCTTCTGTTCCGCGACTTTACATCTCACGCCGCCTAGGTGGTCACGGAATACTGAATCTTGAATGTCTTCACAACAGACTCATTCTGGGTACAGCACATATAGTTGCAAATGGACAAGACCCTCTTCTTAAAATGGTCAGGAAACACGAAGAAGTGGGAAAAGGGGCGTTTCTGTACAAAGCAGCGGAGGAGGCTGCTGAAACACTCGGCCTTGACTTCAATATTAGGGGTGAGCAAAATGCATCAAATCTTATCCATCTTGAATACTCACTCCTGAAGGCCCGGATTAAGAAAGCACAGGAGAAAAACTTCCACGAACAGCTCCTCGACAAGAGGATGCACGGCATCTTCCACAGAAATGTGGAAGATCAGTCGATGTCGTATGAGCTAACGTTTGCTTTCCTTAGATCACCCGGATTGAAGTCGGGCACGGAGCACTGTTAAAAAAATCTGATCGAAATTTAATATACATGTGAGTAAAGTCATTTGCACATACCGTACATTAATTTTAATATACCATCATGTTGTAAAATTAATATACACGTATATTAAAGTCGGTAAAACAGAATGCGTGAAAACAACAAGTCCTTTGATACCTTCAGATCTTGTCAAACTTTAAAAACTAAAGCAATAACCTTACATTCGTCGACTAAATTCTTACTTACAATTAAAGTGCAACGTACGGGTGGAATTATTCCTAAAATTCGCTGCGAACGTTAGAATTTTAACGTGAGTACAGGTGCTTGGAGGTTAGGTTTCTTAATTATTTGTTTAATTGAACTTGTCTCTGAAAAACCAGTGTAGTTTACATTCATCTAGGAGAAAATATTCTTTTTGATCATTTATAATTGAAAATTGCTGCCAGAATTGTTTTTAATTTTTGTAAAGTGCAAATATCGGACTTTTCTGATAAATAATCAATATGCGGTATATGAAATTTAATAACATAGTCTCTTAATGGCGATTCCGTATACCTAGGTTTTAGATTTAATATACAAATGTATATTAAATGTATATTAAAATTGCAAACATTTTTAACAGTGAGGGCTTCATTTTGGCATGTCAAGACGGTGTCATTTCCACTCTAGCATACCGTCGCCACATTTTGAGCCAAGACATTCCCGATGATAGTTGCAGAGCGTGTCATGCACACCCCGAGCATCTAGGACACATACTATCTAGTTGTCCAACTCATGCGGGAACGACCTACATCCAAAGGCACAATGCGGCACTAAGAGTGCTTTATTACCATCTCTGTCACTCTTATGGCATTAGCCCAAATACCTCTCCGCTAAACGCTCCTAGAGAAATAGAGTCAATTGTCGA
>CAKNYM010052737.1:287998-307938 GCA_932195095.1 Andricus curvator | reverse complement strand
CTAATGTTTATAAACTTCCTAAATGTATTTGAACAATAAAAAGTCAGTTAATTAAAAATCTTTTTTATCACTAATATTACTTTCCCATAACATTAAAAAGAGGAAATGAGCCGATTATCAACAAATTACAATTCTATTTAATCAAAATTCGCGGTAGTGAATCGCCGCCAAGTAAAAAAACGCGAATATCTTTTCTCGAAAGAATGCTATCATAAATCAAGATAAGTCTCTTGTATATGTACAGAATTCTTCATCCTCTATTCAGGAATTTTTGATTTGTTGATTATTTTTCGAGATTTAATACTTTTTATTAAGCAAAATATATTTTGTTGTAATTATTCACACCTACATCCTACACTATTCAACCATTTGGTACAGATCTTCGTCTAATTTCAATCCAATTAAGGGCTTTTAGAATTTGTAACATCTCTAAGAGAATAATCATCATGTTGTTTTGCATGTCATCATAATCAAACTGTTTACAAGAGCATGAATCAGTACATATTTTTAAAGCTTATTTCTTGCTCTTTCTATTTACTGTATCTGAAAAAATTAACAAATTTGTTTACCTAGATGAATTTACTTGGCGGAATTTTTTGCATCGTAAATGTTTTTGGTGAGTCATGATAACAATAATAATTCAAGATAAGAGTTTACTGTAATAAATTTATCTGAATATCATAGATCTTAACAACAAATTTTATTACACAATAGCAATGTGGAAAATCGTCAGTACTTGAAATCCTTAACTTTTTGGCTAAAATTGTTCAATTTTGAATAATACAAATTCAATTAGGTTTAAAATTGTGTAATAATAATTTTAATATCTTCAATACTTGATGGCTTCAATTTAAAGAGTGCTATACAGTCAAGTTCCAAATTACTTAATTTCTAATTGGATTTATAAAATTGATGAATAAAGGCCCATTGATTACTGTAACAAATATTAAAAGAGAACACCAAACGTAAATAAGAAAAAAATAATCGAAGTCATACTTGTTTATTTGAATGCTGTTATTTGCATATTTGCGATCTTTCTTCCACTTTAGGTAAAATTCGTAATTTTCATTTAATTTTAATTTACAGAAACTTAATCAATTCCTTAAAAGGTTCTTTACAATTATATTGGTGCCATTTTCATGAAAATTATTTTGTTTCGAAATAATACGTACAATTATTTTTTGTTAGTCATTTTTTGAATCAAGTTGTTTGCTGAATAATATTTAATAAGCACGTGGCAAAAATAATTGTAGAGAACCTTTCCAAGAATCGAATGAGCTTTTGTAAATTGCAATTGAATAAAAATCACGACTTTTGCCTACAGCGGAAGAAAAAGCACAAGTATGCAAATACCCAGATAACACAACAGTTTGCAGCAAACTTGCTTAAAGTTTGCAGTGCAAGGTTCGAAAGCTTACAGCACAAGGTTTAGGCAAGTTTTCCGCAAGTAAGAAAATGTCCGCCTTACTGCAACCTTGTGAGGCAAACTTGAGGGAAACTTGCATCGTAAATTTAAGGAACGCTTGCGGGGAAAACTTGAGGAAAACTTGCATCCTAAGTTTGAGGGAAGCTTGCAAGACAATAAGCTTGAGTAAAATTTGCATCGCAATATTTAGGCAAAGTTCAGGGAGCGCTCGATTATATTATATTATATATATTTTTTATATATAAAATAAGGCTTATTTAACGGTTGTCATTTTATGCTCATTATAAGCACTACGATATTTAAATTCTTTTTTTTATTGGCCTTCTAATTCACTATAGTAATTATCAAAATTTGCGGGACAATTTTCTTCATTTATAGAGCGCTCCCTGAACTTTGCCTAAATATTGCGATGCAAGTTTCACTCAAGCTTGTCTCGCAAGCTTCCCTCAAATTTACGATGCAAGTTTCCCTCAAGTTTTCCTCGCAAGCTTCCTGCACACTTACGATGAAAGTCTTCCTCAAGCTTGCCTCGCAAGATTGCCGTAAGGCGGACATTTTCTTACCTGTGGAAAACTTGCCTAAACCTTGCGGTGTAAGCTTTCGAACCTTGCACTGCAAACTTTAGGCAAGTTTGCTGCAAACTGTTGTGCTATCTGGGTAACTATATTTAAATAATTATGACCTTAACTTTTTTTATTATTTATGCTTTACAGGGTTCTCTGATAAAATTTGTTGCAATAATCGTTAGGTCTTTTTTTGTCAATTTTATAAGTGAAGTTGAAAGACCTTGGATACTAATGGGCCCGAGTGGAGAGCTTTACATGGTGACTTTGTGAAGCTCTTAGTCTGGGGTGATTGCTAGAGAGATTTATTAGCGACCTGGGTCGGAGCAGTGTTGTGGAACGAACGCGTTGTTTAAATAAGCAACACGGAAAATCTAGATTAATCTAAAAATCTATATTTCACTTAGTCCGTGGCTGATGATGAAAAACCGGGTTCACCCGAGAACTAGTTGGAAAAAAAGTTAAAGATAAAGTAATTTTGAACTTGACGGTATCTCCAGAACATCCTTAAACTAATAAAGATCAATTTGAATTTGGAAATCAGAAAATTTGTGAACGATACTTTTTAATTCCAGAAAAATTTAATTAAATTTGCAGATTGAGTTAGATAGTTATCGAGAATGTGAATAGATCGTTTAGACTTGGACCTTGAAAGGATTTAATATTGGAAATTAAACTCGTCAGTGAACGTCAGCCGGAGGTGCGAATTCTACTCTGATTGGTGGAAGTGCAGTGCGGCCTTCGACCGCGCTCTGGTGTATGGACCTGTGGCTGGTGATAAGGTCAAGGTCGACCTCGCTTGAGGTGTCGCGGGACGCTATCATCGAGCATCGAGCGATATGCGCGCGCCTCGACGCTTGCGTCGCGACGCCGATGCCTTCAGCCATGGCCAAGGTCTTTGTCGGTCACGGGCAAAGCTCGTTCTTGCCCGGAGCCGAAACCAATTCGAGGCTGATGCAAGATCCACTCTAGGTATCAAGGTCCTAGGGTCGAATTGGAGGTCGACTCTTGGACTCAGCCCGACGTGTTGCACAACTTTCCACCAAAAATTTTAAAATCAAAACTTTTTAGTTTTAATTTCTTCTCAATAAAATGAGAGGAAAAAATCAATTTTGACTACCCCGGAAAAAATCGATTGAATGGAAAATATTTGAAACGGATAATTTAAAAATGTCGATTCAGGCGAATTGCGGTCTATCGGTTTGTGCAATTTGTATTCGGTCTCACAAAATTAATCATGTTAATCGGTCACCATATATATCCACCGCCGATTCAGGCACATTTTTTAAAATTATTTTTCTTTTTTTTTTTTTAATCAGAGCCATCAGAACGACATTTACCGGTTGAGTTTCTTATATTTTAGACAACTCAGCCCGTAAATTTCATTCCGATTTAAAAAAAAAATTCAACGAGATTTGCCTGAATTGGTGGTCGTTGTATTATGGCCGATTAAAATGATTAAAATTTGCTTGAATCGACATTTTTAAATTATCCGATTCAAATAATTTCCATTCAATCGATTCTTGTTTCCTGGTTGCGCTCAGAAACAAAGAACTGATTGGAAAATTGGAATCGGTCTGAAGCCTTAGCGAATCCGCAAACTTGAGCTTTATTTATTTATTGATAAAATTTTTTTTCACATCGCTCACTGATTCACAATTTTTAAATTTTGTGTGAAATATGGGAGAATAACCTAAACAATTTTAATCCCATTCAAAAATGTACTAGCTAGGGCTAGTAGAAAAACTTCATATTCAAAATTCCCTGACTAATTTTTAATTTTTCCTGATCATCAATATTTAAAGAGCTAAATTCTGATGTAATATTTTTAATATAGAATCTTTTATAACTGGAATAAAACAATTTTATTTTTAGGGAATCATCGTGACTGAGATGGTATCGTGATTGTCTCATGTTCGAACAATGCAGCCTTGATAGCGACGCTGGCGCGGGTTCGATTCCCACAGGAAGCGAGGCTGGATGTGTTTTTAGAAAGCTTTGCTTCTGTCTCTTGGTATACTACCCCACAGATACCCTACAGTTTATAATTAACCCTATAGTACAGTCGCTAATGACCATGGCAGTCGATGCGACCCCAGTAAAAAGAATTCTGATTTCTGATTCGTTGAAACCAATTGAGCCAGCGCGAATTTAATGCTTGTCAATTCGTCTCAATTCGTAGTCAAAATCATTTAAAAAAAAAAAAAATTGCATGGCTCGGGACTCGAACCAGCGATCCCAAGTGCATAAGTTCAGAGGACGACCACTGGCATTAATTTAATAATGTGAATAACGATCTTTTGAAATTAAAAGAATTCAAAATAATTCGATTTATTAGACTTCAAAACAATTCAACTTAAATTCAAAAGAATTCAAATGAATTGAGAAAAAAATCTAAGAAAGAATTCCATTGATTTTAGTAAAATTGGAGTGAATTCAGTAATTTTGAAATGAGTTAGGAAGAATTCGAGTGAATTAAAGAAATTCAAGAGAAATCCAGAAAATTCAAAAGAATTTTAAAAAAGCCAGGAGAAATTAATAAGAATTCAGCGTAAATTTTAAATTTTAAATTCCAAATCCTGGAAAATGTATTAAATTACCTCGAGAGCTTTTAAAATCCCATAAAATCATTGAATAAAATCGTACCATATCTTCCAAAATTTTAGGAAATTCTTTACAACTGCATGAAAATGTTTTCAAATCATTAAAATCCTTGGAAATCCCTTGAGAATTTGTAAATCTCTTGAAAATGCCCTTGATTTGTTTTAATACCCTCAAATATTTCAAATCCTTTGAAGTCACTTCAAATTATTGAAATCTATTAAAATTTTCTGAGAATCTTTTTAAATGCCCTAAAATATTTCCAAGGAATTCAAGAAAATTCATAAATAGGTACAGACCTGAATTTAATAGTGATTCACCCATGGGTTAATTTATGGATAAGAAAGTGGCTATCGTGCTTCTTACAGAAATTCCCCAACTTTTGCCACTTTTTTTCAAAATCCCTGACTTTTCCCCGATTTCCAGGTTTTCCCTGAACTTCAGAAACCTTGAGAAAATTCCGTAATACTAGCCCTGGACGAGCTATCAATGGGTTATTTTTACGGAATAATAAACTTTAATATTATTACAAAATTCACCAAAAAAATTGTAATTATAATGATATTATTTTTATTGGTACAAAATCAATTCGTACCAATTCGCAAATTCAAAATTCACCATACAGTACTAAAATAATGATTACGACTTTGAAATAGGTGCGAATTCATCATGACCGATCATATAAGATATTTGTATTACGATAATTTTGAAGGTACCAAACTTCGTTAAGAATTTAATGCTTCCTTCCAATAAGATTGACACTCTTTCCAAGTTCGAAATACTTTATATTCGAAACTTCTACTTTCCTTCAAATAACCTTGAATAACTTTCAACTTCAAATATTTTGTATTTATTCTAACAATGATTCAATAAACCTTAACCGAATTCAGAGGTAATCAAAGTTTACAAAATGATACTCTAATTTTAATTTTCATTCAAGGGATAAAAATGAGTACAAACTGTTTGCTCGACAAATAGTATTAAGTATTATTGAGACTCAACATCTTGCAATATAAGACAGTTGACACATTTTTCGATATTTTGACAGCTTTGTTGCACTCTATAATAGACCAATTTCAAGGACATGACTATGAAACCACTGAAATTTCTGAATCGTACTCGAACGCAGTAGGCTAATGTCAAGTCATTACACTTGTCAGGATCAAGGAAATAAATTTATTTTAAGACTCACTTTCTACATCGATCCATTAAAGTTTCTAATTTGAAGGCTTAATTCAAATATATTTTTTCTCTGCTCCAAACAACGGCAAACAATCAGACAATTAATTTGACACAGAATTTTACATTTTTCCTCAAGATACTATCGAGTTCTCTAGAGAAGAGATTCAATTTAAGTCTTTTTTTAAATTTAAATTAGCTTCCTACAATGTTGGCTCTACTTTACTCTTAACTGAAATTTGAAAAAAGTTTTCGGCCTTGAAAATGCATTGCCGCGGATTAAAAATGTAGGAAAATCCTCTGGTGTGAAACCAACTTTACGCGGTGAACACCGCGACGACCTTGGCCTTGACATCGACCGCAGCGTCCCGACGCTACGCAGTTACATCAGACGAGGAAGCCGTGGACTTCGGTGCATCAGCGGACAGGTGGGCGGAGCGAAAGTCAGAAAACGTCCTTTGCAATTCAGAAAATCGCTAAATCACTTCGGCATATTTCTGAAATGCGGAAAAATTCTACATGAAACAGAACCAACTGCTATGCAATTCCGAGCCGGTTTTACTTCTCGTTTTACTTCACAATCTACAAATTTGGTTTATCATCGCAGAGTAACTGCAGTTCATCACTAAACATAAACAATGGATTTTTTGTAAACAGAAGCTTAACAAAATTATGTAATTTAAAATGTGATTATATTTTGAAATAATTTTTGTAAAGTTAACTATTAGCTAAATCTAATTAATAGACGTTTAATGATCAAATGAAATATTTTTTTTAATTTGTAATCATTTGGAATAATAATTAAAATTGATTGAATATATTGAGTAAATTTAATAAAATTGTTTTAAAGAATTTGAACTTCAGTTCGACTTTGGAAATGTTACTGATAAGCTATCGGAATTTGACCATGATCTATAAATGTAAAAATAGTCGGTTAAGGTGTAATCTAAAGGCAGAAAAAAAGTTATTTCCTTCTGTTTAACAAAATTTCAAACTTGTTTAAAAGAAAAATTATAGTTTATGGTCCTAGAATTTTTAATATTGTCATTTTAGTACATAATAATTTTGTACACGACTTTAAAAATTGTTTTTTTTTTTTTTTAATTATATTGATTTTGTCAGTTATATTTTAATTTTTGTGGGCGATTCAAAACCAATCTATTTATATTATTACATTTTCACAAATAGGAAAAAGAAACAATCCAAACAAATTTTTAAATTTCTAAAATTCCTAATATTTAATGCATTTTTCTTAAAAAAATTTTTAAATAAAAAGATTTCTTTCAAAAAATTGAGGTAAAAATTATTTAGACTCAAAAGAAATCAGAAGATTGGAAACGAATCATTTGTTTAGTGTCTCTATTTAAAAATTTTTAATTAAGATTGATCAGAATTCTATTTTATCATGAATAATTGTATGCAAAATGAGCATGAAAAAGAGACTTTTCGGCTCATTAGAGACAAAAATAACCAAATGAAAAAAGAGGGAGAAAAGGAGAAAGCATATGGTGTGAATTCCTGAAACTTGAAAATTTTCAAAGTCACGCGATCGATCCGTTTAGCCTCAGGCCTGCCGATAATTATTACCAAGGATAAAACCCAATTATGAACAAGTAATGTCTTGTTAATGTATTTGACCTTTTGCGATCGAAGTAAAGAAAAATGACAAATTTCAAAGTAAACCTGACCGCAATGGAGTTTTATTTTAAAAATGAACCAGATTTTAAAGAACCAATAGAAGGAGAGTTGCGTGGGAGACTTGTTCGGACTTTACTCATCTCAGAAACATTCTGAAGATCCGGAATCAAATTACGTGACAGACAAAATCTACTGACCTTCACTAATTTACTATTGATTCATTGAAGTTCAAACACACCCCCACAAATATCACTCAACGCTTCCGGCAAAAGTATTTTTAAGGGTGACTCTAATTCGTTCACAAGCAGTCCATTTTTTGCAATTGTAGTTCTTTTTTGTACTTTATTCATTTAAATATTTAAATTTAACAGCTACAGATTTTAAAGACATCCTTTCAACATTTAAAGAATCCTTAAGAGAACCCAAATGTTTCAAAATGTTAAGGCTTCTCATTTTCTAAGCGGTTTTAGGGACTATCCATTAAATACGTTACCAATTTGTGAGGGGGGGGGGGGGTCACGCCAAAAACTGCGGGTCTTAACTTGAAGTAACGTTACGAACTTAGATAAAATCTTCAAAAAAAACTTAGATAACATTTCCTGATGATAAATTTTAACAAAGTTTGTCAATTTTACGAAAGATGGCCCCTATTTTCCCATTTTTTTAATTATTTTTTTTCACCCTGTTTTTAAGAACTTCCCTATTTTTCCCTCTTTTCAGTTTTTGCTTAAATTCGAACTGAATTAATAGAACACAATAAAAAAATTCAACTAATTTTGGTTGAAAACTCTAGTATTATTATTGAAAATGTACTTTTTTGTTGAAAATCCAACTATTTTGTTAAAAAGTCATCTTTTCTGGTCGAAGATTAAAATATTTTTTTGTACATTCGTCTTTTTTAATAGAAAATTCGTCCTTTTGGGATAAAAATTATTCTTTTTTGGTATAAATGTCATTTTTTTAAATTCATCTTTCTTGGTTTAAAATTAAATTAGTTGTTAAAAATGCAAATGTCTTCTAACAAAAATCAATTTTTTGGTTTGAAAATTGTTTTAAATTCAATTTTCCGGTTAAAAAGTCAACTGTTTTCTAAAACATTCGACGTTTTTGGTTGAAAACTTAGTTCCAGTGGTAGAAATTTTTTTTTTTTTGTTTAAATTAATTTTTTGTTGTTGAAAATTTAAGTATAGTTTGGTTGAAGTTATAACTATTTTGTTTAAAATTCCTTTTTTGTTAATTTTGTAGAAAGTTAATATTTTTGGCACAGAAATTCAACAATATGATAGAAAATTAAACTATTCGGTTGAAAATTGACTTTTTTGTTGAAAATTCATATTTTTGGTTAAAATTCAATTATTTAGTTAAAAATTAAACTAATTTTATGAATAGTCAAGTATTTGGTAGAAAATTAACTTATTTGTTAAAAATCATATTTTCGGGTTGAAAAATCAACTGTTTTGTAGAAAATTCGCCTTTTTGGCTTTAAAATTAAACATTTTTTTTAAAGTGATGTATTTGATGAAAATTCGTGTTTTTGGTAGAACTACAATCTTTCTGGTGAAAAATTATTATTTTTTTGTTGTTGAAAATTTAACTATTTGGTTAAAAAGTCATCTTTTTTTTTGTTAAAAATTTAACTGCTTGGTTTTACTACTTTGTTCAAAGTACATTTTCTTAAGCTTCATCTCTTTGGTTGAAAATTTAACTTTTTTGTTGAAAATTCGTCTTTTTGATTGCATTTAACTAGTTTTATTTAGGGCATCCACTTGGTTTAAGAATCATTTTTCTTGATTTAAAACTCATGTATTTGGTTGAAAATTCTACTATTTTGCTGAAAAAAATTTGTTTGTTTAATTAGACTGGTTGAAAATTCGTCTTTTGGTAAAAAATTCGACTTTTGGTAGAAAATTAATCTTTTATGTGAGAAAAGTCATCTTTCTTGGTGGAAAATTCAACTTTTCGGGTTCAAAATTCAATTGTCTTCCAAAAAAATTAATTTTTTTGGCTTGAAAATTGAACTGTTTTTGATTTCATCTTAATTATTTTTCTTTGAAATTCGACCATTTGGTTGAAAATGCATTATTGTAGGTTTAAAATTCAAATATTTTGATAGTCATTTTGTGGCCAAAACTTCAGCTGTTTTGTTAAAAATTCGTCCTTCTGAATTGAAAATTCATTTTTATGGTATAAAAGTCATCTTTCTTGGTTGAAAATTTTAACTTTTTGGTTGAAAATTCTGTCTGCGAAAAAATTCGTCTTCTTGGCTTGAGAATTTAACAATTTGGTTAAAAGTTGAACTATTTTGTTGAAAATTCATCTGTTTAGATTGAAAGTTGAACTATTTGGTTGTTAATGCAACTGTTTGTTAAAAATTATTATTTTTTTTTTGAAAATTTGTCAACGAGGGGCGACGGGGAGTCAAAAATAGCCCAAAATTGGTAACTTACTATCGGCGAGAAAATTCGAGTCCTCTGGCTTTGACGTTAAAAAAGTAAGTGAAGAAAAAATGGTAGCTCAATGAATGAAGGATCATTTTAAAGGTCAAACTGTTGTACGTTAATGAGCCTGAAACGAATATGCCAAAAAAAATTGTATAGCTTACAGACCCGAAAAACTGTTAAAAAGTAGGGAAATTTGACAGCTTTTAAAGACAGTGAACTTTGGAACATAGTTTTTTATTGAAAAAATAATAGGAAAAATCTGAAAAAATTCATGGTGGTACCTTAAACATTTCTAAAAAAATTGCCGTTGAAAAATTTGCAGAATATAACAAATTGTACGTTTTTTGTACATAAATATACAACTGTACTATCTTCAGTTCTAATGAAGATAATGAATTGATTTAAATTAGTGGTAGTTATTAGAACTATTTGTAATTATTTGCAATTTGAAAGAAGTATGTGCTTCTTTTGCTCTTCGTGTAAATTGCGATATTTGGTGACAGCTTTTTATACGGGAAAGCAAGTGTTAGAAACCAGCGGGGTGTCTTTTTTTCATGGGGTCGTCCTCGTCTTTCCTCAACATGTGCTTCCAAGTAAGACGAGGACCACCCCATGAAAAAAAGGCACCCCGCTGGTTTCTAACACTTGCTTTCCCGTATAAAAAGCTGTCTCCAAATATCGCAATTTGCACGAAGAGAAAAAGAAGCACATACTTCTTTCAAATTGCAAATAATTACAAATAGTTCTACTAACTACCACTAATTTAAATCAATTCATTATCTTCATTAGAACTGAAGATAGTACAGTTGTATATTTATGTACAAAAAACGTACAATTTGTTATATTCTGCAAATTTTTCAACGGCAATTTGTTTAGAAATGTTTAAGGTACCACCATGAATTTTTTCAGATTTTTCCTATTATTTTTTCAATAAAAAACTATGTTCCAAAGTTCACTGTCTTTAAAAGCTGTCAAATTTCCCTACTTTTTAACAGATTTTCGGGTCTGTAAGCTATACAAAATTTTCTGGCATATTCGTTTCAGGCTCATTAACGTACAACAGTTTGACCTTTAAAATGATCCTTCATTCATTGAGCTACCATTTTTTCTTCACTTACTTTTTTAACGTCAAAGCCAGAGGACTCGAATTTTCTCGCCGATAGTAGTAACGTAATTTGTGGATGGTCCCTTATTTTTGCACTTAACTGTCCGGACTTTTCTATTTAATGCTTTCCGTAATTTAAAGCGTTTAGATTTTAATTTACTTTGACATGACCAATGCGAAACGAAATATTTCCTGAAGCATATTTTGTTTTCACCTTCGGAAATAAACGCGTCAAATGTAATACATATTGTGCGATGTTTCTACGTTAAATATAGAAGATATAAATCAGTAATTCCGCGACGACTTTCTTTTGGGGTACCTGCCAAAAGAAAATGATATGGCAAGTCGACACGTTCAACCGTATATAGAGGCATTACGTACTTCCGAGGGTGCCAGAAATAAAACAAGGTCAAGTTTAACCAAGGCCGCGTTCCGATAGGAGTATCGGCCCCCCAGGACGTAATAACTATTTATTATTACACTTAATTCTACCCAAACCGCGTATATCACACGAAAAAAACCTTAATCTTTTATATATATTACAAATTTACACCCAGAATTCTAAACAATTCTCTGTTTTTATTATCAAGGCCTAAAATGTGTTTAATTTCGGACAATACACTAGGGTCCCCAGAAAAGTGTGTTTTGTAAATGCTATCGCTATCCCTTAAATTTCTTCCTTTTGGTAAAAAAATACTGCCACAAATTTTCTTTTATTTAACAAATTTTGTTTAGAGGTACCGTTAGGCCGTTTTAGGTCTCAAAATGAATGTTCTTAGTTTTTAATTTTTTTTTTTTTTTAATACAAATTTAAGGCTGAATATTCTTTCACCACTAGAATGTATTGGTTATTTACTGAGGAATAAGCTCTAAATTTTATTGAAGAAATAAAATTTTTTGGAGGCAGTATCGGGCCTTGAATACGAAAATGTGTAATTTCATTGTAACTATTGGTTTGAACTAACTCCTAAACATTTTTTTCCCTGGAATAATATGCATAGAATTGCTTCTACAATATAAGGAGAATATTTTCCATACGGAATAAATTAAAAATATTTATACCAGGTGACGGAATTTTTTTGTTTAATTTCGAAATATACAAAAATACATATTATTATAGTTTAAAGATTTCTATAGTACTTTCTATAGTACGATAAAATAATGTGAGCAAGTTAATTAAGGTCGATTTCGGTGCAATTTTTAATTTGTTAAAAGAAGACTTGATATAAAATGATAGGTAAAAAATACATTTAAAGTACTATAGGAATCTTTAAACTGTAAAAATGTGAATTTCTGGTGTATTTCGAAGATCAAGATTTCTTTCGCCACCCGGTATAAGTATTTTAAATTTATTCCTTATAGAGAATATTCTCTTCGTATTGTAGAAGAAATCCTGTTCATATTATTCCAGACAAAAAATGTTTAGGGGCCAGGTCAGACCGTTAATTGTAATGAAATTACAACTTTTCGTATTCTAAGCCCGATAATATCTTCAAAATGTTTTTTTTTGTTTCATAAAATATAGGGCTTATTCCTCAATAAATAACAAATACTTTTTAGAGATAAAAGAATTATTTAGCCCTAAATTTGCATTTTAAAAAAATAAATAAAACGAACAAAATTAATTTTCATACCTCAAAGAACCTATCGGAACCTTTAAACAATTTTTTTTAAATAAATAAAAATTTATAGCAGGCTTTTTTTTACTAAAAGGAACAAATGTAGTAGGTAGAGTTTGCAAAATTCAAAAAAACACCTTTTTTGGGGGCACCCTACTACACACCTTCTGCAATTAGGGCAAATATGATTTTTCACGGAAATAGGAGAATAAATTCTTTTAAAGAAAATGAATGAGTGTACTATACTAATTCTGTGTGAAACACTTTAAATTCCTAACATTTCAAGTAAAAATATTGCATTTTCAACAAAAAAGATCAATATTCAACCAAAAATGGAATAGTTAAATTTTCAGTTAAAAAATGAATTTTCAATAAAAAAATGGATTTTTAACAACATAGTTTGATTTTCAAACAAAGAGATGAATTTTCAACTTTACAATGTAGTTCAACTTTCAACCAAGTAGTTCAATTTTTAACACAAAAAAATTAATTCTAAACGAAAAGTGTAATAGTTGATATTCCAAGTTTTTAATTTTAAATTAAAAACAGTTGAATTCAACAGAAAAGGACAAATTTTCAACAAAACAGTTGAATCTTCAGCCAAACAAGATTAATTTTCAGTGAAACAGTTGCATTTTTATAAGCAAAAAAGATAGAATATCTGCAAAAAGAGATTAATTTTTGAACCAAAAAGGCGAATTTTCAACCAAAATGATGACTTTCTAACAAAATTGTAGAAATTTCAACGAAACAATTAAATTTTTAACAAAAAAATGAATTCTACACCAACAATATAAGAGTAAACTTTTCAACCAAAAAGAATTTACTTTCAGTCATAAATAGTTGGATTTTCTTATTGGGATCTATTAATTCAGAAGTGAAAAAAAGATTTTAAAAATGGGAAAAGAGGAGAATAGGGGAAGGACTGTAAAATAGGGCGTATAGAAAAAAAAACAATTCTTCATTCCAAAAGTACTAACAGCGACACGCATCTTATTTGAAGACCAAAACACTTTTTTTATGAGATCTTAGTTACCAGAAAAAAAGTTCAGAGCAAGTGAATTTATTCCTGTATAACCTGCCATTTAAATATTTTTTCGCTGTGTTTTAGAGTTAAATATATCAATTTGCTCGACTATTTGACAACGAAATATGTGACATATATTATCAGAAATGTATTTTTAATATATTTCAACAATAATCCTAGAAGAAGGTTGACATTAAAATAATTTTTATTGATTTTGAATTGAAGAAAATATTTGAAACTGCAAAATTGTTTTTTATTGGTCGACAAAAAAACGTTCAGTGACTAAATGGAGTGAAAATGTTTTTTAATGCACCTAAAATTTGTACCCCTATAATAAAAACCCCATTACAAAATTTGTAAACTAAATTTCTTGTTAAATTTCAAGGACGCTTAGGCAAAATGAAAATCTTTTTAAAATTCTTCACTATACAGGCCTAAATTTAGGTATATTAGAAATCATTTTTACTTCATTTAGACACATAAAATTGATTTTATCGTCAAATAAAAAACCATATGTCAGTTTTAGATATTTTCTGCACTTAAAAGTCAATAAAAATGATTTTAATGTCAACCTTCTTCATACATTATTGTTGCAATATATTAATAATTCATTCCCGATAACATATACCACAAATTTCAAGGTCGCTTAGGCAGAGTAAAAAATATTTCTATTGCATTATTGCCAATCGGTATAAATTCACTTAATCATATAAAATTTTGTTGGTTCAAATAAAATGGAATTTTGATAATTTATGGACTACAGGATAATAGTTTAAATAAGCATTGAAGTTCTTTTTAATTCTTTAAAAATATTGGGTTAGAAAACTGGAAATTTTGCTTAAAAAATAAAGATAATTTTCCACTGCACACTTTTTGATTTTGGACAACACACTTTTAAATCCAGACTACACAAAGTATGTCGGACTACTCGACATTTTAGGAACTGTTTATTATATCTTCCAGTCCATTTGCATCAATCCAAATTGGAATCAAGCCTTACAACAATTTTAAATTAAAAACACAATTTACGACCTTGACTGGCAATCGTAACTTATGATTGCAAACAGAAAAACAATCCCTTGCATCTACAATTTTTTAGAAAGATTTGAACTTTAAGTTTTCACCTTGACTTTTAGAACAAGTCTAGAAGCTAATAACGGTTTCTTTTCTGCATAAGAAGTTGATTATGAGTCCGAAAATATTTTTCAAGATACCTCCGAATATGATATTTAGCATGAATCGAGGTAGACACTTGTTTTGCGGCTTTGAAAGCCGCGGAGACAAACAAAAAATGACGTATGCCACAAAGTCAGTACATCTCTGACTTTGGCCTTCAACCGCTGTTAAGTGTGCTCTCATATTCGTCGAGTCAAAGTGCAAGGCTATATACGACACTTTGTCGTCGTTTAAACGATAAAGTTATTTTTGTATCGAGTTTTTATGCGGAAGATTAGGCGAGACGTCGTGATATTGCTGATAAAAGAAAAGGCAATCGACATTCAAGAACGTTTCTTCTCGCCTCTCTTATCTTTTGCGATTGGCTTACGATAATTTGCAAGGACCATAAATGTCTCCTACAAAATTTCACAAATAGATCAAACATCTCTGGTTGTTCGATTGCGAAAGCAATTCCTTTTTCACAAACTTTGGCAAAGTTCGAAACTGTTCTATCCATCATATCGCGTCATGCATTGATGATTCGCGAGAAGAAAATCATCACGCAAGAGTCACGACCGCAGTGAGAAATTGGCACTAAAACCCGGATAAGAAATTGCCTTCGAATACCACCAGACGCCAAAAAGCAAAATAGGAACGACCCCCGATTCAAGTTCAAGGGAATGCCAAAATTGAGCGAAGGTTGTTAGAAAGAATTTCATTAGCTTCTGAAACCTTGATAAGACAATATAAAATATTTCTTATTGAATCACTAAAACAGCATTTTAATTTGTAATTCTGTTTATTACTCGCCTATCGACAATGACTTACAACGCATTGTCAGTGGTAAAAGATTCCTTACAAGAAGCTGATCTTTTACTTATTCTATCGAAAAACATTTTGATACAACATGATAATATGTACACAATAACTTCAATCTGGTGATCGAAATTAAATATTTGACGCGTAACGAATTTTCTTTGAAATGAACAAAAAGTTGTAAATATTTCAGGAATTGCTTCCTGAGTTCAAGAGATATAAAAAAATTAATGAAATAGAAACAAATTAAATCTTTTTACAAAAAGAACTCACGATCTATTTAGCCTTTTTGCCTTTCGCGACTTTAGGGTTTCCTCTAGGAGGTTTTCCAGTTTTGCTGCCGCGAGTTTTCTTTCCACGACCTTTAGTCTTTTCCTTTTTCTTGGCAGCTCGCAAGTCCTTCTTCATTCTTGGATCCACAACTTTGTAGTGGCCTTTGACTCCCGATGGCCTGATGGCTCGCTTTTGTGCCATGTGTTTCTTCGCAACTACGTACGTTACTTCCTGTTTAGGTTCCTTGTGAGCTCTCTTGTAAAGCCTGGAAAATAAATGTTTACATTAGAAAAATGAGAATGTTCGAAATTGCAATTATTGCAAGGTTTTTTGAACTGCACATATAATTTTAGGCCCTGATAAAAAGAGAAGTTATTTGCTAATCCACAGGACCACCACCGACTATTGTACTTGGAACAAGTGACTAATTTAAGCTAAAAAGTAAGTCAAAGTGACAACTATTCACACAAAAAGAGGCCTGTAATGTCAATACAAACACTTATCTACTCAAAAATTTATATGAAATTCCATTGCTGAATTCGGGGCTGAAAATCAAGGTCACAATTTGCTAGAATAAGTTTTACAAGTAATGTTTAGACAAATTGTAATTCATTATATTACAAGCTGAATAAACCTTTGACACTCAACTGCCGTATTTATATTTCGATGCTTTACAATAGGAACTAGAGAACAAGAAAATTATAAATTAAAATAATTTAAACTTTAATATTGCAGTCTTCACAACTCGAAAATAGAGGAATACATTCTTTCAACCCTTTAAGACCCATTGGGAACTTTAGTTCTCACAAAAGCGTTCAAAACCCATAATTCGGGTCTTAAACGGTTAAATAAAATTAATGTATAGGTACCATATTTGTATATATATAATACATGAATTTTCAACCAAATAGTGAAATTTTCAACCAAAAATAAACAGTTGAAGTTTTTACTAAAAAAAAGGTAAATGTTTAATAAAAATGGAATAGTTAAATTTTCATTTAAAACATTAATTTTAAACAAAAGTAAACGAATTTTCCACAAAACGGTTTAATTTTCAACCAAAGAGTTGACTTTCGAAGTAAAAAAAATCTTTAACCAACAAAATTAATTTTTAACAAAATAGTTGAAACTTGTACTAAAAAAAGGTAAGTGCTCAATAAAAATGGAATATTTCAATTTTCAATTAAAAACATTACTCTTCAACAAAAATAAAAACGAATTTTCAACAAAATAGGTCAATTTTCAACCGAAGAGATGAATTTCGAAGTAAATTGATGAATCCTTAACCAATAAAATTAATTTTTAATAAAATAGTTGAATCCTCAACCAAAAAAGATAATATTTTTAACCGAGATAAGATGATTTTTCAACAAAAAAAGTTAATTGTTAACTAAGAAACTAAAGAGTTGAATTTTTACCCATAATATTAATTTTATACCAAAAGAGTTAAATTTCATTAAAAGAGTTGAGTTTTTTAGCTAAAAAGTTGAATGAGGGGGGAATAGGGGAAAGAATGTTTAGTTCGATATTGAATAGCATTCTCATACCATAGATTTCATACGTAGATTAATTAAATTTTTTTATATCTAAAATCTTAAATGAGATGACTTGAAGTGATTGAAGTGGATTTTTTCTTTCAAAAATTGACTAAAAGTGACTTAAGTGACTGCGTGGCAGCCCTGATTAGTAATCCAGGATACTTACGCATTAACCTGTCTAGCCTTTTCCCTGTCGCTTATATCCACGTTATCCATAATACCCTCAGCCTTCTTCTTTGCTTTTTCAAGTTTACGCAGAGCTCTCTTCTTCTTCCTTGCCTTAGCTTCGATGACCTTTTTGATTGGTCGAACGTTGAGGTCTTCTACCCTCTTTTTATACTCGTCCAAGAGTTCTTTAGGCACTGGATCTTCCTTCTTCATGTGCTTTCCTTCGTCTTCTATGAACCAGTCAGGAAGATTGTCGTCGTTCGACATGTATCGATTCCAGGCACCATCAATCAAATCCCTGCGGGCCTTTTTACTGCTGACCATAAGCGATCCTAACGCCAAGTCCCCTTCTGTCAATTTCCTTTTCTTTACCTTGTCTTTTCCAGCTACAATAATTAAACAAGAAAGTAATAATCATAGGCACCACAATGATCTAAAGAATATTTTAGAGAAAATAGAGGACTTAAAACATAAAAAGGGAACCAAATAAAGGATTTTAGAGTTCTCGGTATACTGGTACAAAATGTAGTAAAAAACTTTAACGTTTTATTTTTCATTTTCGTTGTTTTCACATCTCGTCGACATTCATTAACAGCTAGAAAAGGGGGACTTTTAGAGGACTCCAGAAAGTACATCAATTACAATAAATACACATATTTATAAATTTGAATATGACTTTTAGTGATTGTTTTCAATTTGTTTCTCTAATAATCAAGATTACAAATTTTCTGAGGAAATTTAAAATGATATTTATTTTGAAAAAGGTATTTTATTAGAAAATTGAAAAGGATTTCAAAACATTAAAATGATTTCCTAAAATGTCCAGAAAAATGTAAAAGATTTTAAATAAAAAAATTTCAATTTTGCAAGATCAGAAAATTTTAGAAAAAATTCCACTAAGTTTAAGAGATATTTAGAAGCTTTGAAAATATTTAAAAATAATTAAAAACTTGAAAACATTTTAAACGAGTTTAAATAAAATGTAGATTTTTGAAGCTTTCGAAAAAAAAGTTTTTTAAGAACTTTGAAATGTTTCAATACGAAAATAATTTTAAACGTGTAAAGATTTCAATAAATTTAAAACAAAATGTAAATTTTTGAAGATTTCGAATAAAAAGCTTTTAAAGAATTATGAACGGTTTCAAGAAAATAAACAATTTTCCTTAAAATTCCTGGGAAATTTTTTAATGATCCTTCATTTTGAAAAATTAATTTTTAAAGAAAATTTCAATTTTTTTTTTTAAGATTTCTACAAATGTCGAAGAAAATCTGGAACAATTTAATGCATTTTTTTAACTTTGAAAGATTTTTCAAACTTTGAGAAATAATTCGAGTCAGTTTAAAAGATGTTTGAAAATTCATCTCTTTTTGCAGAAATCTAATCTTTTTTGGTTAAAAATGTAACTGTTTGGTTGAAAATTAATCTGTTTTGGTTGAGGATTCAACTACTTTGTTAAAAAGTCGTATTATTTGGATAAATTTAAATCTTTTTCATTAAAAAAAAGCTTTTTTGGTTGACATATCAAAAAATACATTTTTTTATTTAGAATTCATGTTTTTCGGTTGAAAATTCAAGTAATTGGTTGAAAATGTATATATTTTGTTGAAAATTCGTCTTTCTTGACAGAAAATTAATCTTCTTCGTAGAAAAATGATGTGTATTGATTAAGGATTTAACTACTTTGTTGAAAATTATTATTTTTTGGATGAATTCAACTGTTTTTGATTTAAAATAAGAATATTTTTTTTTGAAAAATCAATTGTTGCATTTTTTGTTGTTGAGAATTCATCTTTTTTGGTTGAAAGTGCAACTACTTGGTTAACATGCGTAAGTATTATTTTGTTGGTCTTACGGTCTTCATTAAAGTAAAAGAAATAACAAACGAAATTACTAAAGAGTTCGTTTATTAATCATGCTGACGTTTCGGCTTTCACTGCGTGCCTTTCTCAAAGAATCTAAATAAATAATATAAAAATAACAACAGTTAAAAAAAATTTTAACAACAAAAAAACTTATAAGTAAAAGAATTAAAAATACTTGTGATTAGTATCTTGTAAGAAACAAGAGTTTTTCAATTTTGGAGTCAACAACATGTCAATAGTTTATGGTCAAATTTAAAAATAATTCTAAAATGTGACTCCAATTTAAAAAAAAAATAATTATATAACATCGTATCGTAGAAAAAAGCCTAAAAAATTAAAGATGCTTTTTTAGGTAGAGACTACATCTTAAATGAGAAAAAACAAAATCTTTATAATGTTTTGAGACAAACGACGAACATATGACAAAGTAGACAAGAGAAAAACCATAAATTCATTAATGCAGAATAAAGGCGTCATTTAAATGAATCGCAAATGAGGAAAGCGCGCCAAAGCAACTGGATTTTA